>VXAC01006219.1:1404943-1416672 GCA_013399225.1 Rhipidura dahli
GCCACCCAAGGCAAAAAAAAAAAAAAAAGAAAAGAAAAAAAAAATTACAATCCTTCTGAAGAAATGGCTTTTGCTTTGTGTCACAAGATATTGGTACTTGACTTTTTCAGGCACTGAAAAGATCATGAAAAGGGTAACAAAGATGAGAGGGTTTCCTATTAGAATAATGTCTGCATGCAGAAATGACAGCCAGGGAAATACCATCTGAACTTCAACTGCTGCTCATTGTCATTTTACAATTAAATCTTTATCAGGCTAATATTCCCCATGGTCAGATGTGTTTGCTTTCCAGGAATCCTGTAAAAATTCATTCATCTGTGAATTTCAGAGGATGTGGCAGAGTATTCATGGAGAGCAGATTTTAAATGTGCATTGAAAACTTCACCATCAAATCTGTTCAGTCAAGAGTCAGAAACAGAAGAGCAGCTTCCTGAAGAAGGCAGAATATCAAATACATAAAAGATATTTTCTCTTAAAGCACTACAAAATAAAATGTATCTCCACAAGCTATTTTTCTGTAGTGGAAAAATTATGTATTTTTATCATAATCTTGGAAATAGATAAAAATGAAGCATCTGTTGGATACAAAAAATTATTAACCCCGATTTGCTGAGTGACCCACCTGAAAGATCTTCCAGCAATGATAAAAGCGTGACGAAAATGAGCCTTTCACGACCAACAGCTTTTAAAGCAAACAGACTCCCTGCTTCTGGTAATTTTTCATGATTTAACACAAAACACAGAGCAAAATAGAAACAGATGAATATTTTCTCTGTTTTCCGTGGGAGACGGGATGGGAAGCGTTATCCACGGCATCTTACCTCGTGTCCTTGCTCGGGGTTTGCTCAGGAGGAGCGATCGGAGGGCTCCTGTGTCCAGGAGAGGGTGCTCTTCGGTTGGCTTTGGCGTTCTTTCCTCCTTCTCCCGAACTCCTGATACAGCCGAGGGTACTCTGAAATCTCCTTCCACACATTGCTTTATTTTAGGCTCATTAGGATGAAATTCCATTTTAAACAGCACAGCCTAGCTCTGAGAGCTGGCATAAATTCCTGCTCAGCTCTATTGAGCAGAACACCAAAGAAGTTTAAATTCCAGAGCTCCTTTGCGTCTCCTGACTGGTTGCTACCTCGGTCTTATGACAGAAAGGTAACTTCAGGTAATACAGCTCTGTTCCCTGGGGTCTTCATAAAATCCTCGGGAAAATGAGATGCACATCCTGAAAGGATATTTCTGGGAGCGCTCACGAAGGCGAAAAATATCTCAGGAAAACAAAGAAATGAGCCCACGTTGCACACCAGGCTTAGCAATTGTTCAATTTAAAATAACCCGAGTGGTGTTATCTAAATGAGAACCTCGCCCTCCTTGGAGAGGAATGTTTACCTGCATTTTGGGGAGGGAGGAGAGGGCAGCTGCTGGTGCCAGGCTGGAGCAAACCTCCTCCATGTGCTCCAGCTGCCATTCCAGGGCCTTGTCCCTGCTCCCTGGACAGCCCTGGGAATGTTCCCTGCTCCAGGGAATGCTTCTGCGTGGCTCCTGGCTGAATTTGGGTGCACAAAGGGCACCAGCAAGGGCTGGGAACACCCACAGCTGGCTGGGCCATGGCAGAGCCTCTCTACTTCCCAGGGAATTCTCACCCGGCTCTGGCTCGGATGGGTAAACCAGGGATTATTAAACAGCTCCTGGTATGCTGTGGTAGTTCATCTATTACCAATAATATGAATATATCCTCAATAAGGGCTCCTCAGGGAGGGGAGGGCTTGGGCCAGGTCTGTGGTACCCATCCCAGCAGCTGGGGAGGGAGATCACTCCTGTCCTGCAGGATCCCACGGAGTGCTGCAGTCCTGGGGACACCGCGGGTGTTCAGTGGGGAATTGCCATCTCTTGGTGGAGGACTTTGTGTCACCACTGCTTCATCACACTGAAACTCCCCAAGAACTCGAGGCCTGCAGCTGTTTCACAGAGCCATCATGGCTGGAAAAGCCCTCCCAGACCATCCTGTGCCCGATCCCTGCCTTGTCACCAGCCCAGAGCCCGGAGTGCCACGTCCAGGGAGAAGTGAGCAGATTTTCTGAGATTTGTGGCACAGACCAGCTTTGTGTGGGCTTCCCATTGCCAATGTCTCCATTTCCATTCCACAGCCCTGGCCTTGTACATGCTGTGGATGCTGCAGCTGTTCTGTGTGCAGGTAAAACAGGAGGTTTTAATTAAAAGTGACATTGCTGCACCTTGTGCTGCCAGTGACAGTCCTGTGGAAAAGTACCCTGAGAAGTGTGGAAGCCACGGTAAGGTTCTGCCCTTCTGTTTGCATCCCAGCAGCCATTTACTTCCCAAGCTGGCAAATGAAAACATCCCCTGATTTTTTTTTTTTAATGGAAAATAAATTTTCTGACTAAAATCATCCTGCAAAACATGCAAACAAACATTTTTAATGCTAATTTTGGCCAAAAACGGAAGGAAAAAAGGGTCATTCAGAGCTCTTGAAGCTCTCAGCAAACAAGGACTTTTTCCACCAGCTCCCAGCTTTTCAAGGGAAAAGAAAACAGCTTCACAGATGTAACTTTTCCAATTAAAAATCAATTTTTGCCAGAAAGCCGTTCTGATTAGTTTTAATGAGAGGTAAGCAATCGTAAATGACATCCTGTGTCTACAAATTATGCGTTTGGGTTCAGAGCTGCCCTGCAGCCTCCACTTAACACCACGAGGACCTGGATCAGCGTCTTGTTTTGTACCACTCTGACATTTCAAGGATTCGCAGGAGCCGGATTTCTGCAGGGCACTGCCCATTAACCCTGCCTGGCAGGGCAGGGAATTCTCAATTACTGCGTGCCATGTGCCCTCTCCCCATCTGCATTTCCATTTAAAGCTTGGCTTTTCTGCTCTAAAGGAATTGAAATATTTACAGGGAACTGTGGCACGGGGTGGGTTTGTGTCCTGTCGTGTGCCAGCGTTTGGGGCTTTGCTGTGCAAAAGGGAATTTTGGGAGGGACCCAGTGGTGTTTCACCCAAGTGCTGCCCCATATGAACTTAATTAGCCCATAATTTCCTAATGTATGGCTGAGATGAAGCTTAAATGCTCCTAAATTGTGGGCAAGAAAGCACGGCTTAAAACGACATTTTCTCCACAACTCATTTTGTGCACTCAGCCAACAAAAAAAGTTCTATTCCTGATTACATTGTTCCTAATTGTAAATATAATTATGAATGCATAAACTGAGCCGTTGAGGCGTGCATTTAATTCTGAAATATGAACTCACATTTCTACCAGTGTATTTCAGTGGAAAGCCAAGCAGCAAAGAGTTCCTCGCTGATAAGAAATTGCAAAACTTCCATTATTCTGGTAGTGATCACTTTTGTTTACTGCTCCTCAGAAAGTGGCCGCATTCAGAGTAGAAAAACCAAATCACCAATTATTTAATAAACACAAATTATTCGAAAATATTCTGGAGAAGTCTGGAGTGATTGACTTTCTTTGGTGTCCCTGATTCTCCAGCAGGAGTGGGGACACTGGACACAGCAGTGAGTGGACAGGGGCTGCCTGGGGGCAGGACAGGACACCGGCCCGTGGCCACAGCCAGTGCCAACAGTTGTACATTTTAATGTGGTTTATGCTCTTCATTGTACAGGCAGAACCAGAATCATAATCCCAGCCTGGAGGAGTTTCCAGCTCCTGTAAGGATCAAAATCTGGCTGATCAAATACTATATGATCAAATGTGAGTTTCCTTTCACAACTTTGCTTTTTTAAAGAAAAATTGAACAGTGAAATGCCAAGAGTTCTCCAAGTCCTCCCCTGACACCAAATCCCACAAGTCTGGAGAGTGCTGTAATCTGGAGGGCATACAAGGGAATGTGGAAATTTCACTGACACTTGGTTGCTTCTTAACCCTAAACCACTGCTGAGTGTGCAGCTGGAGTGAGAGCTGTGATTCCTGTGTTGTTCAGGGATCCCTCTGAACCTCTGGGGTAAACAGCCCAGGATAAACCTCAGGGTGGGTTTTTCACCATGAGAAGCCAAAGAAAGCAGCTGCTCTTTGTGGATCAAGGAGCTGATGAAGAGAGAACCCCACCAGGGCTGCCCATCACCTGTTCTCGCTTCCTGACTTGTTCCTGTTCCAGTTCCAGGAGCGCTCGGTGGCAGCAGGAGGATCCAGGGCGAGGTGCTGAACACAGACAAGGCACAGTCTGTCTCCTAAAAACCCTGCAAGGCAGCTGCAGGATGGCAAACAACCCAGACCATATGGACATGCAAAGCAGGGCAGCAAGCAGGATCAGCACAGCAGTTCAGCGTGACACGAGTGCTGATCTGCTTAGGAGCTGAATGGATTCAGGCTACAGTTGATAAACTTATCTTGAAGTAAGACAGAAGTTGGGCTGCTGGAATTCCTACTGTTGTACTGTCATTATACAGCTGAAAGTCAGGAACTGTCAAGTGCCATGAATAATATCTGTCCATATTTAATACAGAGAACTGTTGACAATTGCCTCTCATCCTTCCCCTCGGTGCACGAGCCCCACCAAAGGGTTTGGAGCGATCACACCGAATTTGGGCAAATCTGCAGCCACACAGCCACGCTCCAGATAAGAGCCTCACTGTGTCTAAAATGGGGGAAAAGAGGAGATAACAGCAAGCACAAAACACGACGGAGATAATTCTTCCTGGACCACAGCAAGGAAAAATGCTGGAGATTGTGCTGACACTTGTGATGTTAAAAATGCTACGAGGCTGAGGATAATGCAGAGTAGACTTTTCCCCCCTCCCCATTCCAAAACAATCACATTCTATCTTCTTATAAGATATGAGAAAGATTGTTATCTGGCATAATGAAAACCAAATGACAGGCAGATAAACTTAGGAGCTGTTTATAAAGCCTTGTACAGTATTCTCCATGGTACACAGATAAGGAAATCACATAATTGAAATGGCTACAAACAGCATTAAAAAGGCATAGCAGAGGAAAACGAGGAGATCAAATGCAGAAGGCAGACAAATTTCAGATTACTGATGGAGGCGTTTGGGCACGGCACTCGGGTTCCTCGTGGGAGTTGAGCACCTCCTGCTCCTGCAGGCACGTGCTGCCTCAACTCCCAGCCCCTTTTCCCTCCTTCAGGGACCCCTCTGTCCTCAGCCATCCCAGGAACCCCGAGGTTTGGCAGTTTGGCTCCTGGAGCAACCCCCAGCCTTACCTTTTCTTTGAATTTCTTTGCCCTGTAGTGCCTTCAAAGGTATCTTTACTTGTGCTTCTTCTGACAGCACGAGTGGAAGGCACCAGCTGTTGCTTATTGTTCTCTGCAGAAATCTAAAAAATTCAAGTCCTTTCCCATCTGAGTAAACAGCAAGGTGTTTTCTGAACTTTCTTGAGTACAGAAATACCACGGAAATATTTTCGAGTGTAGGTAGAATAACAGCAGGAGAGTTTCTGCTCTGGGGTAGATTTAAATGGAAACCTCATTGTTAAGGCGAGATTTTCTGGAGGTCCCAGACCCCCCAGACCTCAGCCAGAGGACCCTGTTGTGTGTTCCAGTGCAACATCTCCCAGGAACTGGAATTCGGGTCACACTGGAAGTCCTTACGCTGCAATAATCTTCCCTAATTAGAGCAGGAAAAAAGAACTCAGCTGGACAAATGAGCTAAAATCAGGAGAATCTTGAACAAACATCTCAAGCATTAATCATTTATAGAGAAAGAAGAAGAAAATCATCAAAATAATTGAGCAATTGCAGACAAATGTCACAATGCCTTGTATTGCCAAAATCTCATCATTGGAAATGTATACGTCTGATTTCCAGGTTTATTAATGAAACAAAAAGGCATCTACAATGGATAAATAATACATCATATGGAATTCACACAGTCTATTTATAATAGAGATCAGTGACACCTATCAGCTCGCATTAAATCACATCATGCAGATTTTGCCTCGTCTGCACATTGTCAATCTCTGCTTCCTCTTTCCCTGCTGTGGTGACAAAAAAGTAACGCGCGGAGCACTTGAAAAGAGTTGTCTCAAAAATCCCTGCAAGAACATGTAAAAGAACAGCAAAATCAGCCATATTCGTGACTGGGAAGGTGCTGGCTCACCCCATAGCTTGCCCAGAATCCAGCCCTGAGGGCACAGCAGGTATTTGGCTCACAGACTGGAAAATCAGGGTCACACCAAGAATTGAGGGCATGGGATGAGTCAGCGGCAGGTCTGGGACCAGAATTGGGGTGTCAACCTTCTGAGCTGCAAAGCTGAATTGTCCTCCATCCCTGCTGTGCCCTGATGAAAAAAAACATGGAATGAAGTGGGTTCTTTGAAAAAGAAGGTTATTTTTCAGTTTTTACAACCATCACCATTAAAACATAACATGGGCTTAGAAACATCCTTCAAAAACAACATAAATAAGTTATTTTGCAGAAGAATTATTTACCATGAGAAGAGATAGAAGCTGATAAACCAGCTCAGAGATCCGTAGGGGAAACATTCTGAGTGACATCATCAGAAATGGGGGCTGAGGAGGCTGAAGCCCCTGGATTTTGCATGCAGATTTTAAAGCATAATTAGTGATCTAACACAAACAGACGTCACTGGCTGTGGTAATGTCTGTGGCAAATAAATAACGGTGCAACACAATAAAACTCCCTGTAATGTACTCTGCTGTAATATTGATGGCAGCATATGGCAAACATCTGACAGCTGTGAAACAGATGTGGCAATTAGCAAACCTTCTGGCCATGCTGTTGGGATTATTATGCAACACGTTCTCCAGGAAAAGCCGATGGCTTCCTGCTTGGTGGGGCTCTGCACGTGTGCAGTGCTGGTCCAACACCCCAGCGAGGCTGGACTGCTCACTAAGGGCTCCTAACCCCTGGGGTTTTTTTGGAGTTGCTGCCTCCTAGAAGATTTAGAGAAATCCCGAATTTCAACAGGAACAATATCAATTCAGCCGTGGAGCAGATACTTCAATTATAATAGCTAATGGACAAATTGAGAGATAAAAAGACTTTTCTATCACGTTGAAATTCAATGAACAGTTTTCAATTAGGCTCTAAGTATGAAAGGGGAAAAAAGGAAGATACTTTTCCTTGATGTTAACATTGCAGGAAAAGATGAGAGTAACTTCACTTTTTCATTATACAGAAGAGGTGCATATAATGATGCATATTTAAATTATAAATCAGGTCACTATCTGCCAAATGAAAGCAATATCAATTAGAGCTGGGGTGGATCAGGCTTTAAAACTCCTTATATTTAATGACAAAAGTATGACTGTTACCCTCACCCAGCCAACAAAGGGATAATTTAAGGCAGTAAGAAATCAAAGAGTGATGTCACAAAAATAAGCCCTCACAGCTTTTTGGATGGTATTATTATAATTAATAGACTTCCAATGACTTTTTCTGTTTTTTTTTTTTTTGCAGGTTATGGGCTTTCACAAAAGCATTTATTGCAGGCATAAAATATATAAAGCTCTAAAGAGTGGGTTTGAGTAAGGTTGACTTGAGGGTCCTTAGCCTTTCTACTACAGTAATTCCTGTAAAATCATTTATAGGCTCAATTTATAACATTGAATTTATGCCAGTTCATCTGATATCAATCACGATAATAGCA
Source organism: Rhipidura dahli (assembly GCA_013399225.1). Taxonomy (NCBI): domain Eukaryota; kingdom Metazoa; phylum Chordata; class Aves; order Passeriformes; family Rhipiduridae; genus Rhipidura; species Rhipidura dahli. Next base: position 1,412,535 of record VXAC01006219.1, read on the forward strand.
TGATCTATTGTATGTCACTTGTGCTAATGCAAATTAAATATCATTACATTACAAAAAAAGCCTTATGCTAAAATAACATGGAGTGTGTAACTTGGACCAAAAAAATTAAGGATGAATTAGCAGTTTGGGCTGATCACATGTACTGATAATAAATGTAAACCTGTGCATATTTTATATAAAAAAGGAGATCCTTGCTGCAAAAAGAAAAGCTAAGCAAAAAATAAAATAGATTAAGGTTTGTGTAGCAAGATTAACACTGATTTCCCCCCTTCATTGTAGTTAAGGTCAAGTAGGAAGCAGTTTAACCACTGTGGTTTTGAACCTCTGGCTTTAACACAGGAGTCCTGGGAATCAGGTTTTAAAAACCTTCAGATCTGCAAATGTCGTGGTTTGGATCCCCCCACGTCTTTATAAATTACACCCTCACGCACTCATCAAGGCATTATACATTTGGGCATAAAACTCCCCAGTTCAGGTCAGCTGAACTGGGAAGTAGGGCCAGGTAAAATAGTCCTGAGATTAAAGTGCACCCAAAGATTTTGTTGAAAATTGTAAAAAGTTGGTTCTTCTTTGTTATTAAGCCTGAGTGTCACTGCAGTCCATGGGCTGTCGCCTGCTGAAGTGGCAGAACACCCTGTCTGGATTAAGTAAGAGACATTTCCCTGCACAGATGTGGGCAATTTTCCACATAAAATTTGGGAATATCTGCAATATTTGTGGAGATCTTCATGCAGTAAATGTCCCGCAGTTTGAGGCAGGATGAGCATTTATCAGCAGTGTCTCCTGGGTGTCACGCACCATTTGCACAGATTAAACCCACTGTGGCTGCTCTGAAGCGAGATGTCTTTGCTTGGGAGTGCTGTCTGTGGATTCTCCTGGCTTTGGGAAGTTCTGCAGCTCCTGTCACATTCCTTGGTGGCAGCTTGGATGTGGGGATTTCGTGTTTGGAGCCACCTGCAGAGGTAAAACCCTGCCTGTGCTGTCGTGGCTCTCTGTGCTGAGGTTCCAGCCCAGCTCCTGCCAACGCTGGGTTTGTTACCTGAGAACCTTCCTGGTCCTGCAGTGTCCACCTGGTCACTCACTGACCCATCAGAAAATGGGGGGGCTTTCCTTTCCTGGGGGGGAATCAAGCACAGAGGGGCCCAAGGCTGGTCTAAGAGGTTTTGGGGTCACCTAATCACCCCTTCCAGTACCTGAAGGGAGCCTAAAAGAACCAGGGATGGAGGGACAGGACACAGGGAATGGCTTCCCAGTGCCAGAGGGCAGGGCTGGGTGGGATATTGGGCAGGAATTGTTCCCTGGGAGGGTGGGCAGGCCCTGGCACAGGGTGCCCAGAGCAGCTGGGTCTGCCCCTGGATCCCTGGCAGTGCCCAAGGCCAGGCTGGACATTGGGGCTGGGAGCAGCCTGGGGCGGTGGGAGGTGTCCCTGCCTGTGGCTTTCAGGTCCCTTTCAGGTCATTCTATGATCCTCTGGTAGCAACTGTGGGAATAAAATCATTCCCAAACTTCCTGAATCCCCATCCATCGCTGCTGTCCTGGGGTCTGGGAACCTTCATGGGAAAAAAACCAGATAATTTTTCAAGTGGCTGCTCAGTGAAGCTGAGGTTGGCTCATGTTGTGCTGTGATCCCTTTCTCTTCCCAGCTGGTGGAAGGAAGGAAGCACACAGCCCAGCCCTCGCAGTGCTCACTTTGTGTCAGGGTTCAGCATCTCTGGGCAATACTTCCTCTGAGTTTTGTGTAATTAACTGCACTCCCTTGAGGTGGAGAGAAGAAACTCGGGAGATCAAACCTGGCACGAGGCTCTGCACATCCCCTGTTACACACAGCAGCCTGATCTGCAAAAGCATATTCATTATTTCACGTTTCTCCTCCTTCAGAGGGTGGCACTGCCAGTTTCAGAAGCAGAGCTGACACTCTTCACTGCTCCTCGCTACAGATGTTAGAGAGATTCTTTAATGTTGGAAGGAAACACAAACCTCCTAATGGAGATCTTGGCAGCTAAGTGAAAGGAAAATAGATTGTTTTAAAATATATTTATAGCTCTTTTAACACATATATGCTCTGACAGCAATCTGGGAGTTTAAAAAGTCTATTATTAAATTTGTTTTACCACCTCTGTTTACAAAGTTCCCTGTGCTCCTTTCGTTACCTGCTTCACGCCCTGGGATTCCAGGCTTTCCTTGGCATTTGCACAAAGCTCAGCTCATTTTCCTGGACCTGTTGGAAACTCTGTCCCGAGTTAAAATAAACCCAGTGCTGGTGCTGAGTTTAACCCTTTGCCACAAGATGAAGCCAAGTGTTTACAGCCTCCAGAAAGGTCTTAGATCTTCGTTTACATTTATATCTGATGATTTGGGGTCTGTCTGTGACACAGCAATTCCTGAGGTGCCCAGTGCATGTCACACACCTGGCCTCTCACACCTGGTCACATCTGGACTCTCACACCTGGTCCCACATCTGCTGAACTTTGAAGCTGATCTGCTCACATTACAAACTCTGAACATGTGGATGTAGCTGCCAGGTTGTCCTGGTTGTGTCAAAACCTTAATTCTGCCCACTACCGGGAGCTTCCTGTGAGATAGGGACAGAATAAACCAGTTGTAACACATTTTATGGCTGTCCCTCTGACACCAGGTACTGGCTGGGGTCAGGGACAGGAGGAAACTTCAGCCACACCTCTGGTTCCAGGTGGAAATTCTGCTGTGCTGAAATGGTGCCTTAGAAAATGCCGAGTTCTGAGGTATCTTCCCATTCCAGAGGAGCTGACAGCCCCAATCAACCCCCTCTAAATGCACCCTGGATTTCCCATGAATTATTCAGTCTGCAAATAATTTATTAGGTGAATTTAACCCCCTTTTTCTGTTCACAGATTGCCCTTGAGCATCTTTCAGCTTCCTCTTTGAAATTATTAAGTGGGTATTTTTAATGAATAATTTTGAGGATCAGATCCTCCATGACACTGAACTGCTCAGATCTGTCTGAGGGGCCCCTGTGCTGCTGTTCAGGTGTGACAGGGCTGGGGTTTTCCCTCAGAAACCTCAAAAAAGGGTGAGGAGACAGGTCACCATTCCTGGTTCTCAGAGCTTGGGAGGTGCCCCAGCAGCAGAGCAGACACAGCCCTGACTCCTGTGCCTCTCACCTGGCTGGGAGAGCTCTGGGAATCCTGTCCTGAGCCTGCACGTGGATGCAAACAGCTCTGAGGGTGCTGCACCTGAACCACAACCAGCAAACATCCTTGGCAGCCTCCTTGGAGTGAAAACCAGGGCTCGTGGCTTTGGAACTCTGCAGAATGGGGCAAGAACCTCCTGCCAGAGGCTTCCCTGTTTGACAAGGGGATCAGGACACATCTCTGAGCAGCTGATAGAAAACCCAGAGGTAGCAGCAACTCACAAAACTCTCAGGGAGGGCACGGAGCGGGTTCTGTACTTGGTTGGCAGAAGCCACGAGTGCCCTCCCAGCTCATTCCATTCCCTGGGAAATAAGAACAGGGAGAAGATGGAATGGAAAAGAGCAGCATCAAAAGTGCCAGCACCAGGAAGAGATAAAACCAAATCAGTATTCAAATTACATGCGTGTCTCAATTTTGCTTTGTTATTGTGTCACTATTTTGAAAAGCCCAAATTATGCTCATAAAAACTTAAGCTATCCATACATATGTATGAAAGTGCTCAGCTTCAGCGGGGCTGAGACAGACAAACCTGGGAGTGGGATTCTTTTCAGGCTGTGAGAAGCAAATAATAATCAAGTGTAGTTGAGTTGTGGGAGATACTGGGCCTGGAACCACCTCCTTTGTCTTGCTCCTCTCCAAGAGACAAGGAGGAATTGGAAGGCATTTTGCTGCCCCGGCTGGGGACTCATCCCAGTTCCCAAGTGAGGACAGGGGCACACTGGCACTGAGTTCAGAGGGTGGGACTGGGCTTTGTTGACATCCTGCTGCAGTAACTCAGGTCTGTCCTGACACAAGTCCCTCAGAGTTTAGGGGTGGAGCAGTTCTTGTAGGATGGCTTTGACAAATGGGAAATTCCAAACATGTTACATTGTAAATGGATATATAATAAATATAATAATGTTTTCTCCACAGTTGGATTGATCTCACCTTTAAGGCATTTTTTTCTCCGGTTTTTTTTTTTTTTTTTT
>VXAC01006219.1:1416710-1626804 GCA_013399225.1 Rhipidura dahli
TTTTTTTTTTTTTTTTTTTTTGATATTCACCTTCTCATTCCATAAACCCCTGGAAAGGTTATTGACATGGAAACAGCCTCAAATATGGGCTCAAGTGTGCTCCTTGAAAGCATTTTTGTAGGATAAAAAACCCCCAGAAAATAAAAATAAAGAAACAGAAAATAAAAATAAAGAAACAAGAGCAGATGAAGATGAGTGGAATAAGATGTCAGTGACCCCTGTGTCACCCAAAGGCAGCAGCCCAATGGACTGCAGGGAGGCAGCGAGAGCAGAGAGGGGCTGTCAGCCATGCAGGGAATGTTCCAAGGACCCACACCTCAGATCTGCAAGGCTGAGCAGGGAAGTGAATCACACAGCTCCAAAGGAAATCAGGAGAATTTGCACTGTCTCAAGCCAGAGTTGCACATAAAGCACAGAATGGCTCGGGGTGTTCACAGGGAGGGGAGGTGACAGGTGCTGAAGGCAAATGGGGAGCAAATACCCAAATTAAGGTGAATTTCTCTTTACTTTTCCCATTCAAACCAACCAGGTGAACTCAGAATCGAGTGATTGAGCCCACCCCCTTTAATCTGCTTTAACAGAAACAAAACACCCCAAAAAACAAACCCTGGGAGATGCCCGACTCTCCCAGCTGTTGCTCTTACAAGGACAGGAATTACAACAAATGCCTCTCTTCTTACAACACTGGCATTTACAAAACCCATCCTGGGATGTGTCTGATGGCAAACACGGCCCAGTGGGGCTCATCTGCTTCAATTTCACACCAAGGTGTCCCCTGTGGTCAGTGCTGAACAGGGGATTTACCTGGGACTGGGTCTGTCCCTGCGTCAGCTCTCTGGGGCTCCTCTTCCTGAAGCAGCTCCAGGCTCCTCTCCGTGGGAAAGGCAGAGGATTCCCAGCTTCTCCCTCCTCCCCTGGCCTCCAGAAGGTCCATTTCTGTACAAACTTCCCACTGTTGGAAAGCCAGGGCTTGGGTCAGTTTGAGAATTCAAGGAAAACCAGCAGAAATTTCTAAAACCATGAACAGCTTTGCTAAATGCACATATTTCACCACTTTCCCAAACTTTTGTGACTGAATTGTCTTGGACTGCAGCTCCAGGTTTGATTAGAGCCTTGTAAGATAAATATTCAGTAATAACAACTGTAATAAAAATGGGGAACGTAGCTCCACCCCTTCCTTCAGGAAAATTTTATCCCACTAAGTGATTGCAAAGTAGCCCCAACTCCGAGTGCCTCTGCTTCAGTCTTCAGCACATTTCTGGGGAAGATTAGAATATTCTCCCCTGTTCTGTGATGAATTAGCTGTGTTTGGTCGTATTTTTTGAGGGGGGCAGGGGGAATTACCATATCACTATATGCACAAGAGATCAAATGTATGATTAAAAATATTTATAATACTGATGTGGAAAAGAATGATATGTTAAACAGATAAGCGTATAATAATGCATGTCTTACCCATAAAATTTAATTTATCCCTTGGGCAGGGCATAAACTTTGCTCAAGAACAACATGTTTTCCATCTATAGATTGCACAGCTAAACTGCTTAATTTTACAGCAAATTGATCACTGCTGTAATATTTCAGGAGCAAAATGATCCTCCACAGTCAGTTCAGTTTCAAAAGCCCAAATTTATAGTTCTGCTCCTGATTTAGTGATAAGGTTTTTTAACATATTGGGCATTTCATCACTTTCTATCGGGAGTCAGAGTTGCACCAACAAAGAAATATTTTTTGAAATCAACAACAACAACAATAAAAAAAAGGCCATAAATAATATACACCCAACTGACAGAAGAGTTTAATATTCCCTTCAGACTGGGAGAGATTACTCAGGTTCCTGTCCTTGTAAACACTTGTCCTGTACAAGGGATGTGCTGCTCTGCTCCAGGGCTGGAATTGCTCCCAAATCCCTTCCCAGCTGCTCAGGAAACTACTGCACTCCTTTTCCCAAGTGGCCAAACTTCATTTCACCCAGTGCAAATAAAATTTAGTGGAACTAAAGTTACTTGACACTTTTGATATGTTTAAAATAAATGTAGAGAGATTTAATGATGTGAAAGTTCATGACTCAGTAAAGATTGCTCCCTAGCTGGGGTCTTAGGATAGACACCTATAAAATCAAATTATTATAATCACAGGAGCCAGGAGAAAAGAGTGGGCCCGGCTGAGCTCTATTCTCAGAGTTTTTGCATTCATTATGCTCCTTCTAGTTATGAAACAAAGGGACGAGGTAGGCTGAAATCTCAGAAGGTTTTCTCGAGTAATTCTTTGCAGCAGCTCTTGGTGATTCCTACAGTGAATGTTTGGGAATCGATCCATGTGCCAGGAGAAGAGGAACGAGCCACATCTGCCTCACCTGTGTGGCTGTGAGTGCTCATTCCTGAGCAGCAGCTCCCACAGCTGGGGGCACGGGCACAGGGAAAGTGAAGGCATGGATTGGATTTGTCCTCTTCAGCTGAGAGTGTTACTGAGCCACCTCTGGCACGAGGCACTGGCAGAAACACCCAGCTTAGAGGCACTGGCAGAAACACCCAGCTTGCTTAGAGGCACTGGCAGAAACACCCAGCTTAGAGGCACTGGCAGAAACACCCAGCTTAGAGGCTTTGTGTGTGATGCCCAGGCCAGGTTTAAAAGGCTGAGTCCCTCTGGCTGAGGAGAGGAGCAGCTTTCAGGCCCTGCCCAGCCCTGTGCCGTGCTCAGGGGGGGCTCTGCTTGGTGCATGGACCCTCCCTGCACGCAGAGCATCCCTGGGGCACTTTTCCAGTACAGGAGATGATTTCCCAAAGCTGCTGCTGCCTTTCTGCAGCCTCTGCATGCTGACCTGGACACACAGACACAGTAATTAGGGCATTTGCTTGGGCCTGGTGTTTCCTTGGGGGCTTAAAGGGTAAAACACGTCTATGTACAGTGCACAGTGTGAGGATCTATTTCTCATGGTCGTGCTTTACAATAGAAACAAGAGAAAGGGAAGGATCAAATGCCAGCTTTTTTTTTTTTTTNCAGACAGGGGAATTTACAAAGGCCTCTTTTTTTTTTTTTTTTTTTTTTTTTAGTGTGTGAGCAAAACAATAATTAAGGGTGCATATTTCACCTGCAATTATTTACAACTGGAGTTTAGATCAGGGAGATGTCTGAATCCCTGATGGAAGCTCCCAGTCAGCACTGCAGACGCTTTGTCTGGCCACAGTCTGCTTGGCTCGGTGGGATTTTGCTGGGGAGGAAGGTGCCAAGCACTCTGGCTCCCTTTACAATCAGACCAAGAGATTTCAGCTGCAGGCTCAACTGATTGAAATGTTCTCCTTGAGTCAGATATATCCATTAATTGTCCAAGCACGGAATCCCTCCCACATCTCTGCTAACAAGCACTTACACAAATAATTCAGGAACGGGGTCCATATCCTCAGCTTGTGCACTTTTACTGAGAACAGTGGATAAGAGGTGATTTATGGTAGCCAGTATTTCAAATATATTTTGTAAGGCTCAAAATGCAGCTTTGGAAATACTTGTGAGGTCTCTAATGGAAAAATACACTCGAGGTTGTGAATCTTCTTTTAATTACAGGGTTAAGTGTAGGAAATCCTTTACCAATCAGTTGCAATTAAAGAAGAACTGTCTGTGCACAATTTCATGGATTTGTTTCACCTCACATCATCTTTCTCAGGTGGTTTTCACATTAAATCCCTTCTTTTAAGTTTTACAACTGTGCTCAAAGACCTGCTCAGTTCTCCTGCCCCTGGGTGCTGTAGAAGCCCCAGGGAGTGTGAAACCTGGGCTGTGCTCAGATGAGCTCTGCCTCCCACCCTGGGAATTGTTCTTCCACAGGGATCCTCCCAAAATGCCCTGAACCCCTTGGGGGACACAAATCACATCCTGCACTGGTGTTTGTGTGTCAGATGTTTGTCATGAATGTCCAGTGGAATATTTTAAGGAATGTTTGCATCTGTCATGGCTGTGCCAGCACCCGGGTCCTGAGGTCAAAGTCAGGTGAAATTGCTGCGTGCCGAGCCCACAGTGGGAAATCCAAAATACAGACCCGGGCTCTGAGGAAAATGGGCTCACGTCTGCTTAGCAGGGTCAGGAGCTCTGCTCAGGCACTCCAGGGGAGCAGCTCACAGTCTGGGCAGTGCCCTTGCACACAGAATCAACCAGAGAACCCCTTGAACTGGAAGGGACCCCTGGAGATCACCTGGTGCAGCCCCTGCCCCTGCGGGGTCACCTGGAGCAGGTGGCACGTGGGTCTGGGGCTCTCCAGAGCTGTCCAGGGCTCTGCCACTCTCCATGGGCAGTGTTCCAGTCCTGCTGAGGGGGGACTGGCTGTGGTTTCAGTGTCACTGCTGCTCATGCTGGCCCTGGCAGTGCTGCCCAGAAGCTCTCAGCAGCTGGGGCACTGCTGGGCACACAGGAGCCGTTCCTGGTGGGTGCTGGGACAGGGCTGGGCTCTGCCAGGGGTAAAACTGCTGCTGAGACACAGCTGGGAGCAAATGGGGTTGAATGGATTCGAGGAGGAGCTGCTTCAAACCCAGCTGTTAAAAGAGGCTGTTGTGAATCTGGACCTGCTGTGTGTGCAGAGGGAGAGCCTGACCTGGGTGTTTCCAGGAACCAGCATTAAGGGTGTGAGCTGCTACTGCACCCCTGCAAGTGAGCAGTGATGAAGCTGCTCCTGCACTTGTCACAGGGGAGACAAAAGGACTTTACTGTAAAACCCACATTGCATCCTTTGGTAGATATATATATATAAGTATATGTTATTCAAAATTCAAATATTAATGATCACATAAATATTCCATGATCTTGGCTATTACTTTAAGAACAAACATTTTAATTTTCAGATGTCATATTTGTAAAAGCTGTATTTTGAGTAAGAAAGAGAGAGACAGACTCTTTTAAAGGTGTCTCAGTGTCTTGCCAGGGTATCTTTGCTTAGCAAATGCATAGCACATTTAAATTTCTTTTAGCTCTACAACGTTCACCTGCTGAAACATTTACAGTGCTCCTATTGACAAAAAAAAAAAAAAAAAGCTCTAGGAGGAAATAAAAAGCAAATGTGTGTGTTTGGATGAACTGGGGGTGTCTCAAGTGCATGCCAGTAGGTAGAAGGAGATTTATGAGGCTGGGTTTGTGTGTGTGAGCTTTGGGGCAAACTTCAGGGGTCTGTCTGACCAGAGCAGGGGATGCTGTGAGTGGCCTGTGCATCCTCCCAGCACTGCAGCTTCCCTGGGAGCTCTGTCCAAATTAATCCGAATGGAAGGCACAACAATAAATTGTAAAATATTAAGCACAAATGAGCCTTTTGACTTGTCTAGACAGTCTGGATCAGATTTTCAAGGGGAAGTTATAAGAAAACGTTTCTGATGCCAAAAGTCAGCTCTTGTGTATGCAAATGGGTCGTTACTGCAAATGCTGCGAGTGGATTTCCAGATATTGTTTCAGGATCTGCTGCCAGCTCGGGGTGAGCTGGATTTTCCAGGCTCTCAGCACATGCCAGATTCCCAGATGAGCTCAGCAGCAGTGTCCCAGTGGGGTGGGATCTGTGGGGCACCAGGAAGAAGCTGGGTCTCCCCTATTTAATGAAACAGAAGCAAAGTGAGTATGGAGATCCACAGGTTTGTTGTGAGCAATAAACACAGAAACTGGCCCTCAGGTGCTTTGAAAATTTGCTTGGGAGTCTTACCTCTGCTAATATATTTTGATCCTGATCAGATCCCAGGGGATGAGAGTCCCTTCCAGATCCTGGTGGGACCTTGACAAAAGTCTTGAGGGTGGAGGGCACTGAGCCCTGTCCCGTGCCCAGGTTCCTTTAGTTGTAAAAATACCACCTCAGCCTCCCTCTGCACTCGAGTTGGAAATCATTCCACCTCAAAAGCTTCTTTTGTTGTGTCCCTCTTGGTCAGCATCCATTTGCTGGCACCTTTGGCATCCCCACATCCTCGTGGTGGTTTGAGGAGTGCTTGGGAATGTTCTCCCCGAGGAAGGAGCTGTTCCGAGGGGTTTGGCAGAGGCTCTGGTTTCCCAAAGAGCTGGGATTTGGTCAGAGGTAGGAAGGAATATCCAATTAGCAGAGGCATCTGTGACAGGGATAAGTGGGGTGGTGCTGGTGGGGCAATGGAGAGCTGCAGAATATTTCAGCCCCAGATCCCAGAGGTTTGCAGGGAGTGGCTGCCCTGGGAGCTTCACTCCCATCCCCACCAGGAGCAAGGAGTGAAGTCCTTCAGCTTGTGGGTCTCTCCCAGAATCAGAATCTTGCACAGTGGGTTTTGGCCTCCTCACTCAAACCTGACTCACATGAAAATTCAAAGGTATTTGAGGCTAAATATCAGGGTTTGAGCCTTGCAGGGGCTCCTGCAGCTCTGGCCCTGTTGGTTTGCTCTGCAGCAGGCACACACAGCGCTGCCTTCCTCGTTACCTTTGCATTTGCATCCCCTGAAATTCCTTCCGATGCATTTCACCACACGATCTTCAGACAGGACTTGTGTTTGCTCTTGGGCTGTTTCTCCTGTCCTACATATGTCAGTAACTTTCTGCAGAGTCAGACTGTCTTCCCTGAAGCATTTTCTATTGTCATCACTTCTGAGCCCCACTGCAGTTGCTGCCCCTGTTAATTCCCTTAAAAAATGCTCAGTTTTGTGTCACCAGCAGGGCTGTGCTGGCTGTCCTCTGTCAGCTGCTTGGAGCTGCCTTTGGCACACTGCACAAAACCTATTTTCTGGACACAAAAACCACACAGTTTCACAGCTGATAGGTCACCCACATAAATACAAATATTAAAATCTTAATTAATTATTATCTGGTGGTGCGTGTGCTTTTGTGGGAATACTCTTTGTTAAATGTTGCAAATACCATAATACTCCCCAAAATAAATCCTTTCATTGCATTCTTTATCCATTTTTGTGCACCTGCTTCTTCAGCCCAGATCTGTAACCCAGGACATGACAGAGGAGAGATTTTCATAGACACAAATGGGAATTAAGTGTCCAATTCAATTGACTTTTAATTGGAGTTGAACAACAAGAAAGCCTTTGAAGAACTCTGCTACACTGAACCTCTTAATTTCCCCTGAACCTGTTTTTGATGAAATCCCAGCTCCTCAGCAGCTGTAGGGACAGGCTCCTTTTTGCTCCAGTAGCCACATTATCGTCCACAAATATCTGAGGAGTTGGGTCTTAGCAGAGTTCATATCTGAATGAGAAATCAACTCGCTCTGATCTTTCACCTTATGGTCAAATAATAGAGAAATGTAACTACAATGAGCAGGAAAATCAATCTTCATCCAAACATGGTTTCCTATTGCTAAAAATCTCCCTGTTTGCTAGTGGAAATGGGCAAGTGGGGATATTTGGAGTAAAAAAGAATATTTTGGAAGTTAGTTCTTTAAATGATAGTTGTGCTCATTGAGAGAGAGTTTAACAAAATCCAATTGCTGATTAAAGGAATTACAGAAACATTCATAACTTTTCCCAGTTCTCTTTGAGCTTTTTGATACCTATAAAAATAAATAAAACGAATCTTTAATGGCTTAGAAAGGCAAACATGCAACCCAAATCTGTTACCAGTGAGCAGTCAAAAAGAGAAGTCTATTTTGCATCTCTGAGAAGGAGACCAGGATTTTAGACATTCTGGCTCAAGTCATAGAAGATTTCCTAAAACAAATAAGAGAAACACATTTTTTCCCCCCACATTCTCTCTCGTTGTCCTGGGCAGTCCTTCCCATTTGCTTTGTTCCTGTCACTGTGGTACCTGAGGTGGTGGTGCAGGGCTGAGCTCAGCCCCTGGCACGGGGCAGGCCCTGCAGGTGGGTGATGTCCCTGCCAGCTGCACATCAAATGCAGGTTGCACTTTCTCCCTTCGTATTCCATGCAGCCTGCAGCAGATAAGGGGAGACAAATGCACTTTCATTGACAAAGCCTCACAGAAAGCTTTGGGGTGGAAAGGATATTTGGTGATGGTATCTGGAGTAGTTTGTCCCCTCTGCAGCGTGGCAGGATTGATTGCTTTATCAGTAAATGATCCCTGATGGATGAGTATTGGGCCTGGGCATCAGTTAAAAGTGAGGATGATAATTCAGTTTTACTGATGCCACTGAAAGGGGAAGTTAATCTATTAAATTGTTTAGAAGTTTTACAATTCCCCATGAAGTGTTTAAAGCAGAGCTACTCAACCTTTGCCACTGCCTGACCTAGTCCTTCCTCTTATCCTCCTTTTATCCATGCATGGAGCATGGAATTAACCTGCTGGCCTCCAGCAGAGCAAGGGGGGAGGCAAGGTGATCCTTCCCCCTGTTAAGGACAGAAAGGATCTCATACACACATCAAAAGTAATGGGGACATTTGTTACAGGATTGCAAATTACAGGGGCTGGAAATGGGAGGTGCTTGGGGTCACATTTAATGCCTGAGCTTGGGCATCCCTGCTGTGGGATCAGGGCTCAGATCCCTGCCTGGGTCGGGGTGCTTCTGCTCTGCCTTTGCCTGCCCCAGGCTCTGGCTGGACATTTCCTTGTGCGTGTCCAGAGGGTCCAGCCTGGCACCTTCGGGGGCTCCGGGTACCTCCCATGGGAGTCTGGCTCCAGTCTGGCTCCCCTGCTCCTAGAAATGGAATCCTGGGGTGGATTGGGTTGGAAGGGACCTTAAAAATCATCTCATCCCACCCCTGCCATGGTCAGGGACACCTCCCACTGTCCCGGGCTGCTCCCAGCCCCAGTGTCCAGCCTGGCCTTGGGCACTGCCAGGGATCCAGGGGCAGCCCCAGCTGCTCTGGGCACCCTGTGCCAGGGCCTGCCCACCCTGCCAGGGAACAATTCCCTCCTAATCTCTGAACCAAACCTCCTCTCTGTCCATTTGAAGCCATTCCCCTTGTCCTGCCACTCCACCCCTCCTAAACCCTCTCTCTCCATCTTTCCTCTTGCCTCCTCCAGGCCACACTGAGCTCACCCCAAATCTTCTCCTCTCCAGGTGAACACTCCCAGCTCTCCCAGCCTTTCCTCCCAGCAGAGCTGCTCCAGCCCTCTGCTCATCCTGGTGCCTCCTCTGGGCTCTCTGCAGCAGCTCTGGGGCCTCCCTCTGCTGGCCCCAGAGCTCCTGTCCCAGTGCTCCCAGCACTGACTGGTTGGCAGAGGGGTGTCAGAGCCACCGGTGCCTTCACAGCCCTGTGATGGGGGAACAGAGCAGAACTGCTCTTTTGGGGACAGTTTGTTCCCTGGAGTGATGCTCTGTGCCACCTCAAAGGCAAAGCTTGTGCAGAGCCAGCCCAGCCCCAGACTGATGAGGCGCAGGGACAGATGGAAATGAGAGGAAATTAGAATAAAAGAAATTAATACTTGACGTGTACAAGCATATGCACATAAATATAAATACATTTATATCTAAAATCAAATAGTTTTTCCCCAGAGTGAGTGAGCTGTGGCTGCTGCTTGGGTTGTGCTGTCACTTCTGGAGATGATTGTAGAGCCCCTCAAATTACAGCACAGCCTTTTACCCACCCTGGTGCCACCCATCTTCCCTCTGTGTCAAATGTTGATTAGGGAGGTCTCTGAAAGCTCAGCAGAGGAAAAAGCTGGGAGACAGAATTATGATAATGGAGAGAGACAAAGGTACAGAAGAAAGGGAATGGATATTATCAGCATGTTACGTTTGTGTGCAAGGAGCCAGACAGGATTAAGCTGCTTTGAATAATGCAGCTGACAACTGCAATGAAGAAAATTTGCCAGTGTTGGACTCCACCCCAAAGTACCCAGTTGAGTCCATGTCTGACACAGTGGGCCAGGGGTGGGATGCAGTTATAGAACTAAAAAATCCCAGAGTGGTTTGGGCTGGGAAGGACATTGAATCTCATCTTATTCCACCTCTGCCATGGGCAGGGACCAGGGACACCTTCCACCACCCCAGGCTGCTCCAAGCTTGTCCAGCCTGGCCTGGGACACTCCTGGGAGTGGGGCAGCCCCGGCTGCTGCTGAGGGAGCCAAGGCAGAGCTCCCTGACTGCCAGCACTGAGAGCTGCCACCCAAAATCACCTCATCAACAAACCCCACGTTGCTGGGTCCCCTCTTGGCTGGGCCAGAAGGGGTTTCAGAGAAGATGAAAATTGAGGAATGGAAGGGGAGCAAGTCTTTAAAAATAAACATATCAGCCAAAGTTGGCTGCTGAGGGGATGGGCAGTAGAGGAGGGATCACTCAGGGGGACAATGGTCACAACCAGAGCTCCTCAGGGACAGTTTGTCCTCTCAGCAGGCACTGTCTGAGTTGTGCTCAGGTATCACTGGCAGGGCAGGATTAGGTCAATTAATGGAGATATCTGGGTATTTTCTTGCCTGAACAAGCTTTCACTGGGAATTACTCACTATTTAAACCAATTTCTTGTGTGGAAATGTGTCAGTTTTGAGTAAGCATTTGCCAGGAAGATTTTTTGATTTTCAAGGAGAATTTCTAGACCAAAGCAAAATAAACCACAGAACCAATGGAGGAGAAGTCACTCACCAGCACTGGGGTGGGAGCTCAAATCCCTCTGTGTGGTTGGTTGCTTGTTAAAATTAATCTTCTGTAGGTCCTCCTGATACAGAGCAAATAGAGCCAGAAATGAAGTAGAAATCAGAATTTTTGGAATTTTTCTTCTGTGCACTCTCTGTACCTGAGGTGAGAGGCACCACCGTCCATTCCTCACCCACTGCTGCTGCCCAGAGCTCGCTGACCTCCTGGGCTCAGCACTGCCCAGCAGCCCCTTCAGAAAATGAAGAGATTTGTTGCTGCTTTTGGTGCCAGGTCAGGCAGAAACGTGGTGCTGCTCTTCCCCTCTCAGCAGGGTCAGAGGGGTGCTAATGGATCCAGGGGAGCTCAGTGCTGCCCTAGCTGCAGATCCCTCTGCCCTCAGTGCTCCCTCACTGCTTCCATTTCAACACCAGCTGCTGCAATTCCCCTCCCCATCCTCACACGGGCCAGCACCAAGGGGAATAATTGGGAATAACAGGAAAAAAAATCGATGTTTGGGGATGCATTCCTGAGCTGTGCAGTGATGAAGACCCCAGAGGTGGAGTTCCTCTGAAGTGGAACTGGACGATGCTGGTCCCTTCCCGTGGGCATCACTGAAACTCCTGCACAGGCAGGGGAGAAGATCCTTTTCAGCCTGAGCTTTCCCGGTTGACACAGGCAGGACAGTCCTTTGGAACAGCAGCTCTCCTTTCTGAACTGCGTGGAGGAAAAAGCAGGGGATCTTCAGGAAGCATCTTTAGGCAGAGATAACAAAATCAGAGTAAAGGTCCCTATTCAGGGGGCAAACCAACCTTTGCCTCAGAGCAAACACAGTAGAAAAATAAATAAAAATATCTCAAATGAACAACTCAAATTGAGCTGAAACCCTGAATTCCACCTTTGCAGGTTTCCACATTACTCAGTGGAGAAGAGGAGAAAGCCAATGGGAATGACAATTAATGAATCTGTGGAATGCAGCAAAACCCTGACTGCAACTTTGCCTCAGACTGAGCAGAACCTTTTTTAGGTTTCAGAAAAGTATGAAGCATTTTTTCTATGAGAGGAAAAAAGAAAAAATCTGGTGCTTCCCTTCTCCCTGATTCAGGACAATTTAAAAAACCTGGTGAGCAAAATATTATAAGTAACAGAGAACAGAAAGGGACAGCAGTGGCTCAGGGAGGGAAAGAAGAGCCTGGGATTCAAAAGTTCTGGGTTCAGTTTAAAATACTGTTCTTGAGCTGCTTAGAGACTGGGCAGAATATTCATTAGAAAGCCTTAATTTCCTTTCCAGCCCTTGTTTATTTAGAATGTAAGAGAATCTGGCTGCAGACAGGGGTGAAATGAACTCTTTCCTACTATTGTAACAAACCAACAATAGGAATAATTGATTTTTTTTGTCTCTGTGTGCCAGTTCTAACTTTGCACTCTCGGTCTGAGAGGATTAGATATTTGGATGGATGGATGGGATCCCTTCTCAGCCTTCTCTTCTCCAGACTGTCCAGGCCCAGTTCCCGCAGTTTTTCCTCATCAGAGATGCTCCAGACACCAGAGCATCTCTGCAGCCTCTGCTGGACCCTCCCCAGCTCCTCCTTTTCTTTCTGGAAGCAGAACTGAACACAGCCCTCCCGATGTGAGGCGGCCTTTGCAGCTCTGTGCCGACCCTGCGGCTGTGCAGACACAGCCCACCGCCCCTGTCCCCGGGCACGGGCAGTTCTCCTGCGGGGAATGCGGGATGCCCGAGCCAGGAGCGCTCCCGGCACATCCCGACAGGATCCCGGAGCGCTCCCGGCACATCCCGACAGGATCCCGGAGCGCTCCCGGCACATCCCGGCAGGATCCCGGAGCCAGATGTGATCCCCGCAGGATCCCCGGGCCAGGAGCGATCCCGGCCCAGGTGCCATTAGAGGGCAGCCCAGGCTGCTCCGGGAGCGCTCCTGCCCCGGCTCCTGTGCCACCTTTCCTGGGCTTTGGCAGGCAGGGCAGACCCCGGGAGGCTGGAAGGGCGCAGCTCTGCGCAGGAACTTGCACTGACAGCCTGGTGAGTGGGTGAGATCCTGCAGGATAGCGGGGTTCAGCTGTTTCGGGAAAAAAACACGCATTTGACATTTTTTCTCTCTTTTGTCGGGTCCAAAGAGGATCTCAGTTTGCTGAGTGCATCCTGAGCTGATCTGCGCTGTTTCTCATGGCTAAAATGCCATTTTCCCCGTGCTGGCCTGAGCAGGTGGGATACACCCCCCCAGCACTACAGGACTGTCTTCTGATATTGTGATTTTACAGAGGGACACAAATAAATCTCACCCAAAGCTGCTCCCGGGGCAGCAGCAAGGAGTCACTGCAGGGCTCAGGGGTACCTGCAGGAGCTCAGAGTCCTGAGCAGCCTCACAGCTCCTGGCACCCACTCTGAGATCTCTGATCTGGGTTGAAAGGGACCTCTGGAGATGCTCCAGTGCCAGGCAGGGTCACCCAGGAGCACGTCCAGGAGGGGTTGGGATGTTCCAGACAGGGAATCACAGCCAGACCCATCCACCCTCCTCAGGCACGTTCGGTGTGAGCTGTAAGTGGGAGAACAAGGTAAGAACACAGAGTTTCAGGAGTGCAGCTTTGATAAGTTAAGCATCACGTGCCAGCGAGGTGAATATAAGGAGCTTTTAATTTCTTTGCAAAAAATGTCTTCTTTTATTTTCCATTTCAACTTGTGCAAGGTGGAAACAGTTTTTTTGCCGAGCTTTCCCAGGCAGTGCCTGGGCTGGGGTGTTTGTGTCTGGCCACAGCTCCCAGTGACAGTGAGAGGCTCGAGAAAAAGCATCCTTTAAGTGCATTTCTGCTCCTCCAGATCTTGTCACCGACCCCGTGTGCAGCTGCTGTAGTTAAGATTAGGGCTGCAATTATTTTTTGCTGACTCTGTGGGTCTGAGCTTTTGCAGCAGAATTTCTCTAGAGGGCAGTCAGGACTCAGAGCTGCCTCGGAATTTTTATATAAATATATATATATTCTGTAGGAATGACAGATCATCTTTGCACAGCAGTAAAGGTTACAAGAGTGGGTGCACATGTTGCAGTGTAGGGTAGAGCAGCTAAAAGCACATAAAGCAAACTGCACACTCTTCCTTCTCGTAGCATCACCCAGGCTGAGGTTTCTTTGCACATTTGTATTTGAAATCACTTTAAGTGTTCTGCTCTCAGTCGGGAGGAGAAAGGGGCTTTTTGTTAGGGAATATTCAGTTTGGGTTAGTGGAGGGTTTGGAAACAGGGAAACAAATTGGGAAAATAGGTCAGGGGTCCAAATGGCAACCTTTGGGCTGGACTGGACTTGCTCCTGTGACTCCAACTTGGTCCTTCCAGAAAACTGAGGTACCAAAGCCAGACCTTGGTCCAAACACAGCATTTGTGACCATCCTCTGGCTCCAGTGCTGCACTGAACAATGGCAAATGTAAGAACACCTCTGCAAGACCCACTGTGAAGGATATAAAGCCAGGAAGGACACGAGGTAATGCTGAGGGCATGAAAATTCTGGAGCTCTCTCGCACCTTCCCCATCATCTCTGCACACCCTGCTTGAACATGGTGCAGTGAGGGCACCTCAGGAGGCGAAATCTTCCATCAGGACATTCCAAAAACCACGCAGGAAGACAGGTGGCTGGAGAAGGGTGCCAACAATGATGTCACAGCCAACACTGGATAATGAGGTGCCCTTGCTTAAGTCCAGAATTGGAGCCGTTTCTTGGGCTTGTTGATACCATGGATAACAAGAGGTGTTTGTGGCACTCCATGGAGAGATCACAGGATGCAGCAGAGGCTGTCTCTGTTGCAGGGTAATAAGCATTTACTGCTGGCTTTAAATGGGGCTTTAGGTGTGGCTGAGTGTGAGCCGTGCTGCTGCCACAGTGCAGGCAGGCTCAGCTCCTGCAGGTGCCCGTGTGTCCCTGCAGCCCTCAGGGTGTGCTCACCACAAACCCTGGGCATCCAGCTGTTTGCAGGGCCCAAGCACAACAGCTGGGCCCTGGAACTGGAGTTCACCTCGCTGTGCAGACGTGGAGGGCTGACTGAAAATGGGATTTACAAATAAATCAGGGGAGCGATGGGGTTCTTACCTCTGGTACAGCAACGAGGCTCCCCAAGAGCTCAGGATTTGCTCAGGAGTTCACAACAGCAGCTTTCACTCTTTCCCAGTGTTTCATGGACTTCCAAGGCACGTGTCCATCCCTTCCTTTGTCACCTGCAGCATTGTAACACAACCTCCCTCCTTCAGCAGCACTTCCAGAGCTCTCAGCTCCTCAGCTCTCACCTCCTCACCCAAGCACTTGAGTCGTTGTCATCTCTCTCATGCCAGGGCTCTCCAGGGAGCGTTTTCCTCCTGCTCCCTGATGGCTCCGTGCCCAGAGTGCTCCTGCCTGGAGCTGCCAAAGGATCCTGCAGGCTCTGGATTGCTCTGTGTGCCCCAGGCAGGCAGCAGCCCCACCTCAGCCGAGGGGAACAGGAGCTGCCTTTCCTGTGGAACATCCCCACACCAGCCCTGCTGTGCCATCAGGTTCTGCAAATGTGAGATGCCAGAAATTCAAGTCTGGGGTGAAAATATCAGTGGGACGCTTTGAACAAGCGACCAAGACACCATTTTTAAAAACTGGCTGGTTCAGACAGAGAATTGGGATGTTGGGAACAATGTGAGAGTGGGCTAGGTTTTATTGTAATATTATGTTTTTAAGGAATACTAAATTTAGGATCTAAAGATGTTCATACTTGAATATATTTAAATAATTACTCTGTGAAATATTCATGCTACAATCTGTATTCTTGCTTTTCAGGTGTCTTAGCATCTCACAAATCTGCATTCCTGGCCTTAAAAAGTGTGTTTCTTGCCTGAAACAAATTTAAACAATAATGTAAGATGCCATGAAACTTGAAGCCTCCATGTCAAGTCAAGAGGAAGCTCATCCAAGGTAATTCCTTTCACGTTTGGCAGAAGTTTGGAGGTTTTTAGCTCAGCTCCATCCCGTCACCTGAGAGCTCTCCCATTTCCTCTCCATGGCCAAGTGTCCCCTCAGGCTGTAGAGGGGCAAAGCACATTTCAGGTGTGGGTTGACAACTGGGTTTTGAGCAGCCCCCAACTCATTTCAGCCTCTGGCAGTTCTGCTGGTGCAGGTGTTTGCACAGCCCTGGTGGAACCACTGGGGATGTGTTTGGTGTAAAACCCAGCTGGGTTAATTCACCAGTCCCTCACTGGGAGGAACTGTGGCCAGGGGAAGGTGCTCGATGCAGAAATGGCCCCAGGAGTGGAAGGCAGAACTCTCCCCTGGCTGACACTGAGACAGAACAGAGAATCTCCCAGGATTCTCATGAGAAATGGGTCAAAGCCCTGTGCCTTGGTTCTCACTGGGGCACCCAAAGTGGCAGCTGCACAAAGAACTTGACAAAACCCTGTCCCCTTTTCAGCCACCCAGTGCTGGTCATGAAGATCTTGGTGCACTTTTGCACCCAGAGCACTCCTGGAACTTTCCCACCCCTCTGAGGTTATTCAGTAGGAGCAGTAAGGCTCATAAATGGGATTAGAACTACCCCTTCCAGAGAGGCATATCCACCTCAAATAGATCTATTTCAAAGGCAGTGGCCCAGGAGTAATTGCTGCTGGGGGTTCTCCGTATCATTCAAGCCACACTGTCTCCCAGAAGAAGCTTTTAGTTGAGGGGCTGTGATTTTAGGAGGGCTTTACACCCCATGTGTGCACCGTGGATGGTCCTGGCAGCAGTGAAAGCTGAGCAGAGCCCCTTCAGCAGGGCCTGGCAGAGCTATGACCTTTATCAGCTGGGGGAGAAATGAGCCCAGCTCAGTAAGGCAGTTCAGCCAAGCTGAGCTTACCCCGTGCTGCAGATCTACAGCACACAGCCCACCCTGGGACACAACTGCTTAGACACCAGGGCCTTGAAACCCTGCTTTGGACAGAACAAGTCTCTGTTCTCCAGTTCCACTGAGCTTCACTTCAGCCAGAGCAGTCCCCAAGGAAATCATCAGTTTGTGAGAGAGCCAGGCCAAGGAGGAGCTCATCCCACCCCCGGGCTGGCCCAGGCTGGCTTTGGGAGCGCAGCAGCTGGAGATGCAGGCAGCAGCACACACACCTGGCTGCCTCCTCCCTGGCTCTGCTGTGCCACCTCCCTCTGCTCCTGCCTCAGGTCCCCCCCTGCACAGCTGAAGGGTTTGCACAAAGCTCTTCCACATCTCCAGACGAAAAGCACAGAAACACCAAATGCTGTTGCAATGAAAAACATTTTCCTGGAATGCTCAAAATCAGTAGAAATCCATACTGGACACTGCTCCTGGCATGTGGCTGCAGTGGCACTTTTACAGCCAAGAGTGCAGAGGTCCCAAGGCTGGGAGGGCTGGGGCAGAGCAGGGTGAGTAGCTGGGAGCAGCCAGCTCCTCAGTGAGCAGGAGGAGGATTTCTGAGGTACCCACAGGGAGCTGTGTGCCAGCATCCCAGCCTGGTGATTCATAAGCTGCTCGTCAGGAGCTGTTAAATATCTGCTTTTTGCCAACGCTCACTGTTTCAGTCTGCCAAAGATACTGGAGAAACAGTCACTGTAAAAAATTTATAGTTTCTCTGGGGAAAACAAAAGCTTTTTGTGGCATAATACGACATCATAAATTAAAACTTTTTTTTTAAAATTAAGAAGTTACATCATGTTTTGATGTAATGTGATGTGGCGGGTCATGCTTTTAATTTTAATAAGCTAAAAAAAGAGAGAGCGTTTGAGATTTTGGAGTATAAATATTGTTTCTGAACCTGCATCTTCTCTTGGTGGAGGCTGGCAAGGCAGGTTCACCTCTGCCATCTGGGTTCAGGTCTTATTTCAGGAAAACAATCTGAGCTGACTTCTGGAGGCATCAGCAGCAGTTAATGAACTGAACTTCCACTGCACAGACCTTTCAGGAAATTGCCAAACAGCATCAGCCCTTCTGTGGTGTTTGTCATACTCAGGTATTGCTGTGATTTGAAAAGCTCATCATCCCCATCTTATCTTTTTGGAAACCTCCTGCAACTTCCAGTTGTTAAAGATTCTGGTCAGAGAGACCCAGGGCTGTGTTCCAGGGCATTCCAGGCCTGAATTCCACACAGGGAGTGCCCACAGACTGCAGGGTTCCCAGGGCATCTCTGAAGAGTTGGTCCTCACACAGAGGTGTCTCTGGGATTCAGAACTGAAGCCCTTCCTGCTGCAGTCACTTGAAGGCTCGGGATTTTTGGCAATGTGAGGTTGTGACAGGGAGCAGAATTCGTGGATCTTTGATCTGCTGTGAGCTCCCAGCACACGTAAGGCTGTAAATAGATACAGGAAAGTCTTCTTCTACCTGATGATCAATGGACCTGGACCCTCTTTTTTTTTTTTTTTTCCCCAAGAAAAGCAAAACTCTTTGGTTTTATTATAAAAGGCACTAAAGGGATATCAGCCCTCATTTTAACCTTTGGTCACTGCCATAAGAAATGCAAAGGGCCAGGCACATTGCAGGCCCAAACAGAGGAGAAATAATCACCCTCTCAGCATTTCACATCCCAGATTTGCTGCGTTCTCCCTTTGGCTTCAGTCCTCTCTGACTCAGCTTCCCTGGCTCTGCTCTCACTCCTGCCTCTGATGTCACCAGCCCCCAGAGGGGGATTGCCCTCATCCCTCGCTGGCTCTGGCTGCAGAGGCATCCTGGAGCTCTCCCTGCCTCCCTTGGCAGAATCTTGGCACTCTCTGGAGGAGTCTGGCATGAGCCTTGGCAGAATGGAAGGAGCAGTGAGGGCTGTGACCCAGCTGAGTGACGGGGAGCCCTCTGCCAGCCCGGGCTAATTGCTGGGGGGCTCTTCAGGGCACGTGCCTTTCACTCTCCTTTCTGAGTTCCCTTCCCAGTCCTCTTATTTGTCTTCCTAATAGTTCATTTTTTTTTTTCCCCATTCTGACTCTCATTGTGATATTTTTAATCACATTCAGAATGGAGGGTGACCCATTGTCCTCCTAAGTGACAGCCAGTCTGTGGCTTGACTGACAGGAGGTACCATTAGACTCAGCATCCCTCCTCTGACAGGGACTATCCATGTTAACATCTCTGTACTCTGGGCTATGGGTTTGATCTCCCAGAGCTGTAAATTATGAGTGACTCCATCAAAGTCAGAGGCATTCCTGCAGTGCTGGCACGGGGGAGCTCAGCTGGGATTTGTGCTTTCAGGATTTCACGTGTCTGGCTGGGGTGGTGCTGTCCACTTGTGCCATTCCCTGGTGTGTGTGCTGGCAGTCAGCTGGCAGGAGGACCTGCTGTGAGAGCTTCTCCCTGCCTTGCATTTCGTGAAGATCAGGCTCACGCTGGCATTTGAGCTTGGCCGTGGAGAGAGAACAGTGCAATACTCTATTGGAAATCATATCAATATCAAAACACAATAAAAGTGAACCAAAACATCTGAAATCGTTTTCTCTGTGTACACAGAGTATGTCTCCTTGGGGTAAAACTGATCTTTCAGAGTTCATGTGGAAAGTGAACTACTGCAGGCAGGGAAAGTTCAGCTGAAAACAACAGGCCAAGATTAAACATCTCCAAAGTTAAACTCTGAGGAGGAAAATGATTTTGCCTTCAGTTCCACAATTTTACACCCCTGTTGTAAGACTGGTTTCTGTGCTGGTAATTTCTTTGCATTAGAGAAAGCCACGAATGCTCTGGAGGAGGCTGAACTCTTAGAAGAGGCTCCGTGGGAAGGGGGGAAGAATGCAGAGATTTGATTCATGCCAGAAGGAATGTGCTTGCTAGGAACAAAGTTTACAAAACTCGTTTTAGGAGGTACGAAACCACAGTGAGATCAAAACCTGCATGATCAGACTAACTTGGAAAACAGAGTAAGGAGCTGCAGAAACTGCTACGTAGGGAAAGTGGGGAGGGTCAAAGGTGGAGGAGCCCTTAAATCTCTTTGCAACTGAGAGAAAACAGAAAAAAAGATTTTTAAGAACGCCATACTTTGTATTCTCTTAGATAATGAGAACATAAAACGTCTGGTTTTCATCTTTTTTGCACTTATGTAAAATTAGGATCAACTCACCAAGTTAATGGAGTTACATAGGTTTAAATCTGGCACGAGCAAGATAAGAACCAGGCCTGTCAGTTCATTAAGGACTTCATTAACTGGGACTGCAATATCTCATAGAGCCTGTGTTGCTGCAAATAAAAACATGGGTTGAGGCCTCAGGAAGGGATCCTGCCTCTCCTGGAGGGTGCTCTACAGGCAGCTGCCCATTCCCGAGGCTGAAGCCAGAGGACCCTGGATGGCTGCAGGGGGAGTGGTGAATCTGTGTTTGTCCAGCCCCAGGAGCTGTGCCTGGGACAGGGGATGCACCCAGGGGAGGGTCTGACCTGTCCTCAGTGACACACAGCACAGGAAACACACACAGGGCTGCACACACACAGCATCTTCCATTTAATCAAACGTTGTCATGACTTCTGGGCTGGCAAAACTCTCCTGTTTGTGTTTATCTCAGATGTAAGTTAAATATAAAACTTCATTCCACCATTCTGTGCTTTCTGCCGAGGGATTGCTGATGGTCTCATGATGCTACTCAACCCACTCTGTGCCAATTTGACTCAAACATCAAGACAAATGTGTATTAAAACCCATCCCCGAGAAGGATCGGAATAACAAAGCAATGAGCAGCTCCCTCACAAACTTTATTCCCTTCAGCCCTGATGGGCTCCAGCACTGCAGCTTTGCTGTCTGATCGACTGGAAAATGGGACAAATATCCCATGGCCCACTGTCAGGGCAGTTGTGAACCGCTGCAAATTTTTTTGTTTAAGTTCTAGGTCAAGCAGCAATTTCCCAGCACAGCCCCTAATGAAAGCAAAGATTTTCTTCCTTTTAAGCACACATCAGACCAATCTAATTTACTGGGGAGAAAATTCACTTTAGTGCAGAAGGACAATCCAGACGTATACACTACTTAGGCTCTTGTTAAGTGAAAATTGGGATAAGTGGTACTAAGTGGATGCATAGATCTTAAGCTTGTCCTCTTCAATAGGGTGAATTTTACCCTTAATAAGAAGTGTAAGTACAGCATCAGTGTTGTCTGGATCCTTCTGAGGATCATTAACACACAGCTGAGTTTCCCCATAAAGATGCAGCACGAAATGGGAATTAATTGAGCTGTTTCAGTAGTTATGTACTTCTTGCTTTTTTACTTCTTACTTGTAAACTGTGAACTCTGTTATGCCTTGTCCAAATAATGCTGGAGAAAAAGGTTTTGAATTAATTTCTATCAATCCTTCCTGGGATTTCCTTATGCATTTCTACTCCATTCCTGCTATTTGTTCTGCTGGAAACTTATCATATCACAAGGAAATCCTGCAGGCACCTCATTTAGTGTCAGTGTGACTTGCTGGGTTTGTCCTTGAGAAGGTGTGCTCGGCATGCAGCTCAGATATGCATATGTGATATGGGCCCTCCCAACAAACTTCACAGCCACAGTTCCACCCACCAGGGAAGGGCTGGTGGCAGCCTTGACCTGGGACAGGCTCAGACGGGGCCCCAGGGAGCTCCAGAGGGGTTTGGCTGCGTTTGTCCTTCCTTCAGACAGCAGCACACACGTTAAAGGCTCAGTTCCCTCGTTCCCAAGGAGCACTGAGCGTGGTGCTGGGGCTGCTGTAGCTCTGGAGATGGATCTGATTTCAGAGGAGCAGCTCTGCAAGGGACACTGATGCTGTCACTGCAGCTCCAGGCTGCCACACCTCCCTCCTGGAGAAGGGGGGACCTTCTCCCTCTGCACAGCTCCTGGCTGGAGGGTGCAGCCAGGGGGAGCTTGGCCTCTTCTGCTGTGTCCCAAGTAAAAGGATGAGAGGAAATTGGTTTAATTTGCACCAGGGGATTTTTTTTTTTCCACTGCAAGGGTGGCCAGGCACTGGAATGAGTTGCCCAGGGAGGCGGTGCAATCACCATCTCTGGAGGTGTTCAGGTGGCACCTGGGGACAGGTTAGGCTGAGGGTGGTGCTGGGTTGCTGGTGGCACTGGAGGATCTTGAAGGTCTCTTCCCACCCTGATGGTTCTGTGGCTCTGTGCACCCAGAGGGCTCTGCTCTGCCCCTCTCAGCCTGGTGGCATTTCTGCTTCCTAGGGATGGTCACTCCCCTCCTTGCCCAGCTCCTCAGAGGGATGAGAATGGACAATCCTGCTCTGTCCTGAGCAGTCACTGGAGAGAATTCCATCAGGTGTTCCCCAGCAGGTGGCCTGAATTGCTGAAAGAGCTTGGAAGATTCCCTTTTCCTGTTCTATTAATTTTTTTTCCGCTTGACCCCAAATCAATCTTCTGGCTGGTTCAAAAGGCCCCCTTGTCCCAGGGGGTGTAAGTGACACCTTGGTGTGAGAGCTGGTGCTTCTGGCTCGTGGCCCTGGTGTCATCTCAGTGCTCTGAACACCAGAAAAGCGTCCCCTGACACAGACATTGCTTTACCTTCGCTGCAGTGACTCATCATTTTCCCACAATTAAATTTTTGAGCTCTAATGCAAAGCAGACTTATCTGCTTTGACAGGACAGTACAGAATAAACAGAAAAGACTAAATTTGTATTGGCAGCTACCACTGTGCTGCCGTTATGAGTAATCCAGCACAACCAGAAAGGACACCAAGAAATCAAAATAGACTCGAGTGGCTGGAGAGCCAAAAGAGAAGCCAGAGCTGCTGGTGCTCAGGAGCTCCCTGGTTAGAGCTGTACCAAGACACTGGATGGGAACAGCAGCAATAAATGTTTCCAGGATTTCTCTCCTATCTATATATCTTTCTATTTTTAAAAAATCTTTTATTGTCTTTTAAATTTCTTTTAAAAAGCTATGATAATTCCTCTGTGTGCTATGAAGACTAAGGGGAAAAAACCTCCTCACAAT
Organism: Rhipidura dahli; assembly: GCA_013399225.1. Classification (NCBI taxonomy): domain Eukaryota; kingdom Metazoa; phylum Chordata; class Aves; order Passeriformes; family Rhipiduridae; genus Rhipidura; species Rhipidura dahli. The sequence goes on from VXAC01006219.1 coordinate 1,439,047, forward strand.
GTGGACCACGATTCAGACACAGCAATTTCCTCCATCCTGTGCCCTCCTTCCCACAGAGTGTCCCATCTGCCCAGCTCTCCCTTTCCCACTAAAGCTGTGGGGTGCTGGGATGGGGCTGGAGTGAGACCCAGCCCCACCAGCAGAGAAGCTGCACACTCCAGTGGCTCCAGGAGGCTCCTGGAAACCATCGCTCCCTGCACTGGTTTCCAGTCAGATTTGATTTGTTCTGGCCCCGTGCTAAAGACAATTACCTGGTGCCACAGATGCTTCCTTGTGGTGGGGACATCTGTCACACCTGGGAATGCTTGTGGAAGAGGAGGGGAGTCAGTTTGCACACAAAAAATTGGTTCCATCTTGACTTGGAGATCCTGGTTTGCGGGAGGGAACCGATTTGTGAACTTGGGAATCTTCTCACTGAGGAAAGATCTGCACTGGATCCAGCTGGGTTTGATTCCCCGAAGCCCTGGGCCCGGTGTTGCTGGATGGCCCAGTCAGGAACTCTGGGAATGAGAAAAAACGTGGAATTTCTTATTATACTTACATCACATGGCTCCAAATTTACATGTGCAATTACTGCACCTGCACATGCAGATCAATAAACCCATGGACAGATGAACAGAACCTGCTGGCTCTGCTTCAGCAAACCAGGGCATGATTACACACAGTCAAAAACCTGGATCCTAAACCTTTGTACACTTCTGTTGTGATATTTTGTAATTGCTAATTGCAACAGTATCTGTGCAGGGTGTGTAATTCAACGTGACAAGTGTTCTTAGCAGCAGGTGAATAAGATCAGTTATTGAAACAGCAAAATTATTGCCAACTTTGAGGAAATTAGATAAAAATGCAAGGTCCAAAGAGGCTCATTCATATCAGACCAAGCACAAGCTGGAGTACACAAGCTGGAGTAACAGAGAATTGTTAACTTTACATGTCAATAAATTATTTAAATAGTTTGTAAGAAATCAGAATGGCTTGGCACAGTTCTGACTTTGGAGCACCATAAAAAGAGCAGCAATACCACACAGCTCCACTCGTACGTTTATGTGTTGGGCTCCTCACCTCTTGTATTCTGTGTGTAAATTGGAAAGCCTTGAACATTCATACACCAGACACAAATTCCTCCCTTTAACAGCTCCCAGCCCAGGGCACAGGGAAGCAGAAGCTCTTTTTGTTACACATGAAATCTGCTTTCACTGGCATACACTGAGTCTGGGTTTTGCTCCTTAAGCAACACTTGGCATCATTGATTCCAAACTGCCTCAAGCCCTCGTCTTGCACTGCATCCTCCCAGGCTGGGAGCAGCTCCAGCTGCTCTCTGGGAATTCCAGTTCAGCCTCTGTGTGTGCACTGGGGGCTCTGGGAGCTCGGTCTGAGCAGGACCTGCCCGTGCTGCCCAGTGCCAGCAGCGCGCCAAGGGCTCTCCAGGGGAACAGGAGTGGACCTGGCTCTGGGCCAGGGAGCTTTTGGACTGCCACGAAGAGGGATCCACTTTTAATTAACTTTTGAATGCAAAGCATCAAGGACATGATATCCTTAATGAGAAGGAGAGGAGCACCTTGTTTTTCTTTTGCCTCCCGACATGAAATGAAGGCTGCTGGGTTCCTGCTCCTGCAGGAGCCCCTCTGTGAGCTCGTGTGTGCTTGGCACACAGCAGGACAGGGAAGTGGCCGTGTCCTGCAGCACCTGGGGCTCCAGCTGCGCTTCCCCCACAGCTGCAGAGTGGTCAGCTTGGCTTTCCCAGGCCATGTGCATTCTGCAGCCAGCCCTGCAGCCAGCGGGGTGGGCAGCACACGCTCTCCTGTCCAGCTGCAAGCCCTGCTTCTCTCCCTGGCAGCTTTGCTGGGAAAAAGCAAGGGAGCCACAAAGCCCAGGATCACAAAGGATTCATCTGAGAGGGGTCTCTCTCTTAGCTGAGCTTTACACAACGCTGGGCACTCAAACCCTGTTGCCCTGTCCCCCTCCAGGACAGTGCCCGTGCCAGTGTGCTCCTCCTGGACCAGGGCCATTCCTGCCTGGGAGCAGCAGGAGGCTGTGCAGGATGGAGCTTTGATCCCAGTGCAGTTCCCAGTTTGGAACACCTGCAGCACCTGGAGCTGCCCCTCAGGAGCATTTCACAGCTCGTAGCTCCTGCCTCCTCCCTTCACCCTCTGCCCTGTTTAGCAGAAGGAGTTGTACCTGATTTCTTGGTGTTGGCTCCTTGCTGGTGTCCTGGCAGTCAGTTCATAAATAAAACTGCCACTTCCATGTCTCTGGATGGGCTCAGGAAAACAGGCACTCAGGAAATATTTGTGCCCAGAGTCATCATTTGTAAACCAATGCCATGGGCCCACGGCCTTCCCACTTTTGTCTTCACTTTAAGATTCTTTCTTAATAAGGAATAATGAACATCAACACCCAGTTATTCAGTAAAGCAAAGCATATAAGCAATTAAATTAAATTAAATTAGCACAGCCAGGCAAACAAAGCACTAATCATTCAAGCCCTCTATTTAGGCTGCAGCCACAGTGATAGACTGAAGAATAACAACACATTCCACTAAAGACAATTACTATTAAATTTTTATTTTTCGAAAATCTCAAACACTGAGTAAATACTAATTTTTGTCACAAAAGGTTCCTTTTAAATCGTCTTTCCCTCTCACTTCAAAATGTGACAAATCCCAGACAGAATTGGTCTTTTATAAGCTTCATTTTACAGGAGTATATTCAGCATTATCTTCTCCACACAGTTTGAGCTCGTATCCTCCTGGGAGCCTCCACCACTTTCCTTGAATGTACTAAAACAAGGATTGGCCAGTCCAGAACAGTAAAGGATGAAGGTATTAGAGAATAGTCTTGGGTCAAGAATTATTATTGCTAGAGGCCTCCAAAATCTAGTTATGGGTTTCAGCAAACCCTGTGGGCTCTTATGATAATGCTTTTCTACAGTATTATTGTTATATGGCACTAAATCAGTCAGATTCATGAGCAACAAGAGGTCAATGTCTGATTGAAATTCATAAGGTCAAAAAGGAAACTAAAAATCAATTTATAAGATATGAAGATTTAGGTTCAAACTATATCCATGAGCAATAAAATTTCACATCCATAAATGTAAGAAATCAGTTATTAAACTTGAGGGGGGGAAGAAGACTTATTAAGTTTTACACACACATAAGGCAGCTAACACATAATTTTATCAGACATTACTGAAATCCTATGTGTAATATAAGAGATGATGGGCTAAAATGCTAAATGGTTTAGCACTAAATTATTAAGTGATGTATCCCTAAGGTATTAAAAAGATAAGAAATGCAGAGCAGGTGTCTCTCCCACCAAGTCTTGATCACCAGTTTAAGTGCATATTGATAACAAATGCACTTTAGAGGCAAAATAGTATTAGTAATATTTTTGCTGCGTGAAAGCCTCATGTCAGAATAACTAAAAGCTTCTACCTGACAAAGAAATGTTCATATATATTACATATATATATATATATAATCATGTTAAGTGTTAGCTCCCTGCAGAACAGAAGAGAACCTCCAGTGCAGTGGGCTTGGTTTGGTACTCACACACGAGTAAATAATGGAGGGGAAACAACAACTCCACCACATTGAGGAGGAGAATTACAGCAAGCACTCTTACCTGGGCTGAAATGAAAATGCATTTTTATTAAAATTACAGATTAATGGAGATTCCTGGAAGCCAAAAGGCATTAAAATGGCATACTGCAGACTAATGTGGTTATTTCAAGCCTAGCCTGTGGATTCCACAAGAGCTCTTTATCCCTTGCTATTAATTTTCCAGTTGTCCCCCCTTTGGATTGGTGATTGCTTTGAGAATGCTGCTCTAAACTGGAGCTTCCCTCACATCCAGGGGGTGGGCATGGGATAAAATTGGGGCAGGGGGCTTGTGCTCACCTTGGCTCATCTCTGCTGAGGCTTTTCTGCACCAGAGCAGCACCTGCACCTGCCTGCTGCAGCATCTCTGGGAGGGATGCACTGCAGGGTGAGCACAGAGACGTGACTGAAATCAGCCACAAAACCACTGCAATGTCCAAAAACAAACAGCAAGCAGAGGAATGTCAGTGGATTTAGGGCAGATTATGAATGAAAGGGCACAGTGGTGTGTGTGGTGGTGGCTGAGGATTGTGCAGAGAGCGTTTCCAGGCTGCATTCCCTGGGTTGGGGCAGGTGGGACTTCAGAGCAACATCTGCCCAGGCTGGCCATTTCTCCAGGGGTGCCATTCCCACAAAATGAAGTCTTTGCCTTTATTTTGGTGGATTTTAAAATCCTCCCCAAAGAAGCAGAATTCCTCCCTGAGTCTGATGCTTGTATTTCTGTAGAGCTCTCAATCCAAGGGCACTGTGAGCCAGCCCAGCAACATCTGAATGTGTTTTAGGACAAGGGGAATCAAAACCAGAAGTGACCAAATTGGGCTTCTCCCCTCCTTGTAATATTTGGATTTTCATTTGCCTTTTCAAGGCAGAGACCAGCACTGAGATTTCCAAGCTTTGCTCTCTGGACAAGAATAAGAAAAAATTACTTCTGAAAGACAAAAATACAAAACTCTTGGATAATAACGTGGCTGCAGGGATTTAATGAATTCCTGGGGGACTTCCCAAAATTGCAGAGTGGCCAGCATTACGTCATTGCTGGGATACAGGATGTGTTCAGAATAATTATGTAGAATTACAGCAAGTGATGATTTTAGGACTTTCTCCTTTTTTTTTTCTCTCTACATAAGCAAACTTCCATGACTTAATTACTTGTTAATGTAATAAGCAACCAAAAAAAAAAAAAAAAAAAAAAAAAAAGCAGGTTTTACAATGAAGAAGAGCCATTCTTATGCTTGTTTACAATGATTCTGGAGTAAAATTAGCTAAAAAGTTTAAGATTGTTATATTAGCAATATTTTAATATAGTAGAGTTTAAATTATATTACAAAAATTATAGATAATTATGGAAAATGATACATTCTGTGTCTAGCAGGATACCTAAACACTCCTGTAAAAATGAAATAAGGATCTATTAATGCCATAAACCTACTTAATAAAAGTTGCTTTCATATTCAAAACCAAAATATTAAAGCATGCTCCATATCTGAAAGTCAAAAGTGAAAGAATAAATTAACTAAGGTTAAGAACCTTGTAGCAGCTGACTAACAAAGCTCTAGGGCATTATAAAATTTCATGCTCCTGTAATAAAAAGGATAAAGAATTGGCTAGAAGACCACTAAAAGTTAAAATAAATGAACATAAAGTAGATGAAAAAGCCTGACACGGCTGAGACCACAAATGTGTAAAGACCAAAGACACAGTTTTAAGCCATTAGAGGACTGAATTAAATGCAAAATGAATCCTAGTAGTAAATTAATAGAAAATTACAAAGGTAAATGAGCTCTTTTTCCCGGTTACAGAAAACTTTTTATATAATTTTTTTTCCAGCGCTTGAAAACATTAGAAGTGTGGTGAGTTAAATCCTGGCACATGCCCAAGCCAGGAACAATTCCTAATACTTCTGCATATAGAAGAAAAAATCAATTTTTATAGGACAGACAGAAGCAGGATAGCACGAGGTATTTTTCACTTAATATTGGGTGGGAGCACTTCACCTTTTAAATCATTTTCTGGTGTGTGTTCCAGCTTTACCTCTGAGCTCACCACCTGCACTCGTGCAAGCCTTCAAAAGCAAGGATGAGGAAAGATCAAATATCTGAGACTTGTTTTGTTGTTCTTCCTAATCAGTGGATGAGAGTGAGAAGGCAAAAAAGAGGAGCTTGGAAAAGGTGAAGGCACATTATGACCTAAAGGAGACGAGGCGAGGCAGCCCAAATCTGTGACTTTGCAAGATCAAATTTACAGACAAAATGGGGAAGGGAACAAACCTCTGGTCCTGACATGTTCTGTTCACCAGCAGGAGAAATGTTTGCCTCTCTGGCCGCTTCTGCGTTTGGAAAACCTGCTGAGGATGAGAAAATTGGCAATTACAGATCTGGCCTGGCTGCCATGTGAAAAACCAGAGGGATGGGAAAGGAAATCACCTTCTGAGCTCCAAGCAGCAGTGCTTAGAACCCCACAATGGTTTCATGGGTGAGGCTGGATCCTCTGCTCTGCTTACAGCCCCCAGGAACCTTCCTGAGCTTTACTCCCTGCTGCATTTGGCCTTTGGGAGGTGCAGCCCTGTGCTGAAACCGGGTCTGGATGGTCTCTGCACCCCAGGGTGCTCAGGGTGTGACCAGTCACTGCAGGTGGGGTCCCTCTGTCTGCAAAGGGCTGTGCAAAGCCTGCCCCACCTGAGCTGAGTCTCACTTGGTGTTTGAAAAGTTCCAAGTGACACAGGACCAAGTTCCCTCCATCATCCTAAGCCACGGGCTGGGGTGAGGCACTGTTCATGGCAAAAATACATTCTCCCCCACGGGCTTCCAAACAGATGAAGTGCAAAGGTTTTTCTAAAATCAGGAACCCCATGAGTGACTGGAAAGAGAAGATTTATGGGCAGTGCAAGTCTGGCTCTTTACAAGCACAAGTTCAGAGAGTTTTTAGGGCTCTCAGCACAGCTTCTGAACTTTGGTTTCAGCTGCTTTGAGGAACTGTCTTCCTCCAATTCTTATTTTCTGGATTTTCAGTTTGGCTTCCCAGCTCTTTGTGAGTGTTTTACCCCCAGGAGCTGCTGCAGGGTGAGGATATTTGGGTGTTAATGCTACTCCTTGTGTGACCTCTTGTCATCTCCACCATGAACGTTCCCCTTCACAGGGCTGGAGAGGAGCTTTCCTGAGTGCCTGGGAAGGCACATCCCGGGGGGATGCCAGGTTCCAGCTGTGCAGTGGCAGCAGAGGCACATCCAGCTCTGAAGGACAGGGATGCACTCCAGGACAGGGAATCTCTCTGAGGTGGAGCTGGGCAGGTCACCAGGATGGACTCCTGCAGCCTCCAGGTTGGAAATGATGCAGCTGAGTGGGTTTTGTGCCAGCCACCCAAATGTGGGAGGGAAGATCTGATTGCTCTGCCCCTTTTAGCCAGGCAGAAAACCCAGAGCAGCTCCTGGGGGGAAGCCTTCGAAGGTGGAGTTGAAAAGGCACAAATGAAACTGGAAATGGAGGAGCTGGTGGGAGAAGCTGCAGTTCAGTGACACTGGGGATGACAGACAGAGGCTTTTGAGGGTTTTGCAGGAGCCCATCAGTTCTCTTCATTAACAAACTGTCCTGGCCCTGTTTCTAGAGCAGCCCCAGCACATCAATCTGACCATTTCTAATGAGATAGAGGCTGGGACTGCACGGGCCAGACTTGCTTGTCAGCCACTGCCTGATGGGTTTAAGTAAGAAATGATCCTTCATTAATTAACCTTCACTTGCTATGTAGATTCACTCATTGAGATGCAGGTAATTAAGCCAAGGTCATTTCAAGGACTGACAGAGCAAAAACAGCCATGCAAAGGTGCTGTGGTTGTTTTGATCAAGGGCTTTCGCTGCAGTTGTTTTGGTGTGACAGTGACACACTCACAAGTGGCCTTTTAGGGGAAAAAAACCACCCTGGTTTTTTAATGTGTCACCCCAAGGCTAAATAGGTTTTGGACCCAACTGTATAGACTTGGTATGTGGGGTAGATTGGGAAAAGAAAATATCAGTAAACTCCAGAAAATTCCAGAAGAAAAAAAAAAAAAANTACAAAGTGGATACCAAAAAAAAAAAAAAAAAAAAAAAAAACCCCAAAAAAAACCCCAAAAAAAAATGGATGGAAGTGAGGCAGGAATGAACTTATTGGGAGGTCTTGACAGTGACTGAAATATCCTTGCAAAAAAGACTCTCAATCTTGCATTTCATTTAAAGTAATAGTCCCCAATTAAAACAGAACCACTCCAGTTAGAAAACTTTCTGTAAAAAATAGAAGTGTAATTTGTCTTGGTGCTCAGATTAATCTCCCTGGCTTTTAACCCTTGCCCACGAGCTGGTGCAGCCCTGTGGGGAGCTGGGCAGTGCTGGCTCTGCTCCCTCCCAGGTGTAAAACTCCAATTATGAACCTGCTGTAGCTGGGGGACAGAACAGCATTTTCTGCAGCTCCTCCAAATTAGCTCCTCCATCAGTCCAAGCCGTGTGAAGCTCCAAACTTTGATCACTGTTGAGAGCAAAGTGAATATATTGAACCTGCAAATAGCCTTTGGCTCTCTCCAAGTGGCTCCCTTATAATTTGAGTGTTAGATTAAAGTTGCATGTTATGGATTTTAATAACTCTCTTCCATTTGGGCTCTGAGTGCCACGTGCTGGGGATTATATGACCCGACTCCCCAGCATGTCCCATTATGGGCACTTAACCTTGAAAGTTGTAGAGACAGAACATTTAATCTCTTAAACACAGGCAGAATCAGAAGGTTATATAATTACAGGTAATTTGGCTTAGCACTTCTAGTGCTTTGCATGTATGAAAAGAAATTTTGCTGAAAATTTTATCCTCAAGAAATGGGAAAGAAATGAAAAAGGATAAAGAAAATATTGACTATTACAGGGCAAAAATATTTTTTGAGCTGTATACATAAATTTGTTTCAATTAAGGCCTTCAGTAATCATTAGTAAACTTTTACAAGCAAAGAGCAAAATTCAGTGCTAACAGTTGTGCAGAAAAACCTGGAGCAGATAAGAATGACTTTGAAATTCTTTTTCCACAAATATTCCTGAGAAGTGTAAATTAGAGCCTTCAGCAAATCACTATCTCCTTATGGAAATTCCACAGCTGGGCAAACAGCAAATTGTTTCCATTATGAAATAAAAAATCAATAAAATTAAAATCTTCCTAAAAAAGAGGAAATAATTCACCACAGCAGAAAAGACGAGATAACAACAAATTATAACAGATAATAACCAAAGCATTTGTGCTTTATGGTGATGAGGGAAGGGCGCAATTTTATAGAGATTACAGAAGATTTATTCATCCTAAATTGAAGAAAATTGGTGCTTCAATAAAGAGAGATTTTTGGGGGGCCTTTTTACCACCCACAGGTGTTGCTGGACCTTCAAAACACTGACCTGAGTAATTAAAGGATTCAGTGTATTATAATTACAATAATAATAATAATAATAATAATAATAATAANGTTTATAATCAAGAAATACCTGAGAAAAGTTTTTCACAACACCTTTAAAGTGGGAGGAGAGAGTGAGATGAGAAATAAGAGATGAAATAAGATATGCCAATCTCAGCCTAAAGTTAATTTTCCACAAGGAACCAACAACACACCTTGGAAAAGATGAAGAAACCGTGGCTGGACTGACACTTGGACGTGCTCCACACACAGTGGGGTTTAACATGGAGGAAAACCATTGGGATTTCCATTTGAATCCTCAAAACCTCCTTTGTAACTGATTCTTCCAAGGGAAATCCAACCATTTGCATTTCCAGTCCCCCCAGGGAGCTCCTGGGGGCCCAGCACACGACGGGCACTGCCCAGGCACCCCTGCCCTGTGTGCCACACGAGTGCCACGCGTGTGACACCGGCCCAGGCACTTGGGGCTGCTTTGGGCACATCTCACACACGTCACCAGAGCTGCAAAAATGAGCAATTAGAACTGTGTTCCATTTGGAAATCTGAATTTTCAGCACCACCAACATTTTTTTCCCAGGAAGGCAACACTGTCAAAATGTTTTGTTTATGCAAAGCTCTAAAAGGGAAAAAAAAAAATGCCAACCAAACTAAAAATATGAAGTCAGCTGAACCTGAACGGAGCTCCAATTACACCCATTTTTTTAAAGCTTTTGCGAAAGTGTTTGAGCTTAATTAGGTTAAGCTATTTCAAAGCATGCCCAGTTGTTGTAATTTGTTTATGATACAGAGTTGCTCTTTGATCATGAATGTTCATTTTTATAGAAACCCTGTTATCAGTCTCTGGATAAGAAGCAAAATGAGCAGTGTTTGTGGTAAGAAAATTTAGAAAAGTTTAGGGAGCTCAGAAAAGAGCTGTCTTCTTAATAAAAGAAAGACTTGACTTAATTTAGCATGTGATGGCAGGAGGGTAAGTAAATGATTTTTTAGGGAAGAAAGGGAAACTCAAGTGTGTTCATTTATCCACCCTGCCAAAGATAGGGTGCTGGAGAATCTCAACCTGAACTTCACCACTCCTGGGGAAAGCTCCTCGAATATCTGCTCGTAATTTTTATCTTTGGAAATTCTTCCATTCTCACAGAAAAAGAGCACAAATCATTCTCCAGCCTTGAAACTGCTGCTTGATAAGGATATTTTAGAGAGAGTTAATCAGGAGGGTGAAGAAGGTACAATGGAGTGTGAGTGTCCCTCTGCAAATCCTCTGGCTCTTCATTTGCACAGAGCAAGCCGTGGCTGCCGGTGGAATTGGGTAACATGAACATCCTCAGTCCATCTTTATTTCAGAGCAGGAATCTGGGTTAGAGGCTGTGGGTTGGCTTTCAGCTCTGCTCTCTTTGGGCTTTTTTTGGTGTTTTTGTTTCAGCCTTTCCCCGTGGTGAGATGGGTGCATTAGCTGCACGGTTTTCGAGCTGCAGATCATCCAAAATACATGAATACATCGTGGCCTTTGGGAAGGGCTGGATTCACAGAGCATTTAAATGAGGTTTTCTCCAAGATGGCATGAAGATATTTTCGCACTCCGAGGGGAATAATGCAGATCTGTCGAAGTTCCCTGCACCAGCAGAGCTCTCTCTCCCTGGAACACACTACAGAATGAGAAGAGCTTCATATGCAAAAATTGAGTTTTAAAGCTTTGCTCAGCTTTTTTTTTTTTTTTTAAATGATTATTAATTTATTTTTGAAGTGCAGCTGATGATGTGAGCGGCCTGTGAGCATCCTTGCACATCCCAGGATGCCAGGGCTGGTCAGCTCAGAGCCATCTCACCTGATTTATGCACAAATTAGTCACGGATGCAAATGAGATGTGCAATATTTGTACACTTCCTCAAACCTTGGTCTTAATGACTCACCTTCCAAAACAAAACTAATGATGTTGAAGAGCAAAATGCAAATATTTGCTCTTTGACAATGACATCTCCAAGAAGCAGCCAAGGCTCCTGTATCATTAGCAAGGCCAATCAACTCACTCAGAGCAAGCAGCTTAAGTTCACCCAGCTCAGTCTCTCCTCCTCTTCACAATTAACTTTGAATCACTTTCACATTTTTCAACTGTGTTCAATGTCCAACATTTATTTTGAGTCAGGGCCAGATTCATGGAGGTGTTTTTGTCCACAGGAGCTGGACACATTCGCTGCTCAGGCACTTCTTCAAAACTCACCAAATACCTCCTAAGCTTTGCCAGCCTCTGGCCCTCATTTTTGGTCTTTCTGGTGCACAGAACCTCCTTTTGTTTGTGGTCTCTGCACTTTTGGACACTGAGATGATTTCTTGGATTGGAGGGACTAAATCACCTGGCTTTATTTTTGCTCCAACTAGGCTGCATTTTGATACTATATCCATATTTAAAATCTGCTTTCCATAAATGTTATGCAACATTCCCTTAAAAATTGCTGTTTCAGTTAACATTTCTGCCCATAAATCAGTCACGGGAATATTCAGAGAAAGCAAATATGAAAGGGGTGTGAACACAGCTGAAGGCTATTCAATGTTTTATTCAAGGGAGTTTGCATGGAAAATATTTTGAGGTATTTGCTTAGTTCTAATCATTACCATGGGACGCCCTGGAAATCCAATAGTGACAGAAGTGCCAAAACTTGAAAGCAATTAAGTGTGTTTGAAGAAAGAAATTTTCATTTTCTGTTTGCACTGAAGTTTTGGTGCAGGAAGGAGGCAGCCAAGCTGAGCCAAATTCCACAATTCTCGCAGCATCCAGCAGTTTGGAAGGCTGTGCATCTGCCCTAAGCTCTTGGGGACCTTCTGTGACTGTGGGGAGCTTTTTCTTTCTTTTCTGTCAATATTTTTGGCCAGGAATTTGGCCATTGCTGAGCTCCTGGCTGTTTCCATTTCCCAGGACATCCCACAGGCAACAGAAATGTGTTGGGACAGAGCTCCTGGAGGGAAAGCTCCACATTCTGGGTTTGTCTGCAGCCAGGAGAGGAGAGCAGGGGTTGCTTCAAGGGAGAGCTGGCACTCAGAGCTCTGGGCTGGGGGCAAGGTGGGGATTGGGTACAGGATGGATTCCATGCTCCGGGAGGGCTTTCCCAGCCTCGGTGGTTCTGGGATTCTGGGACATCTGAGCTGGTGCTGAAGCAGCTCAAGTCCTAAGGACAAAACCCCAGTCAATTTGTCGTGGTCAAATTCAGCCCAGGCACAGCCTCTGGGAGGCCAGGCACCTTCAGAACATGCAGATCTTCAGGCTGCTGGTGGCTTAAAATGCATTGAACCTGTGCAGTCCTTATTTCCCATTTAATGGGAGTGCAGGGAGCCGATTCCAGCCAGGACTCTCTCCATCATGGGATAAATGGAGCTCCAGCAGACGGCTCCAGCCTTGCCCTGGCGCCAGGGCTGTGCCAGCCTTCCCTGACTGGATTTTGGCTGCCAGGGCTGAGATGTGAGAAGGGTTCTTGTGCTTGCAAAGTTCAGCACCGAGCCAGGGATGAGCATCAGCACTTCCCTTCCTTGGCATTCCAAGGGTTCTTTGTCTGGGGTGTGTGTTTGGGGAGATAACAACGAGGAGGCCTCGTGGAAATGCAGTGCCCTGCTCCTGTCCTGCAACAGAGCACGAGGTAATGGAGACATGGCATCTGGAACACACCCCTCGAGTTCTGGAAGGCCAAAATGTGAAGGCATTTCCTACATTAGGCTGGATGGATGAGCTCCTGGAGCACAAAGGAGCGCCAGGAACTCCTTGGGGTGGGTTTTCCCTTCAGGACTGGGCACTTAGCAGCTATTCAATTACTGGTTCAAGATAATAAAGCACAAATGCAGCAGCTACTTTACACTGTACTCCATCTTTCACTTCCTCATGAGTACAGAACTGCAGTGCTGCTCACACAGGCTCACACAGCTCAGCCCTGACATCCACAGCCTCAAAAAGCTGTTTCTGTGCCGTGGTTCCATCTGGGTTTGAACACCTGGGCTTGGACATGGCATGGAAAAAACCCCAATTGTTTCCTTTAGGAGCGGGACCTTCACCAGCCCATAAAGCATGGGAGTGGGAGTGCTGGGTTAATGTGCTGGGCTGTGTCTGGGTGATTATTGAAACCAGAAGGACCAGATGGCACAGGGTAACCCTGCACAGATAACAGGCAGGAACACAGGGCATGATACACGAGCAGAAAATGCAAAACCAACACAAAAGCCACAGCAAATTTCTCACTAGAAACTGCCTGGTCCCCGTTCTGCCATCAGTTGGGGGGTAAAATGACTTTACCTGTTGTAATTGAGGGCGTAATGGAACCAATTTTCTATAATCATCTCTACACCCCCAAAGCAAACCCTGAGCTACCCCAGGAACACATTCCCATTAACTGTCTCCAGGCTCCACTTTAGTCACAGAACTTTTCATTCCAATGTTTGCTTTATGGTGGTGCCATTAGGAAATATTAGAAATGTTAACATTTTAATATAATGAGGCAGATGCAACTTGGTTTTTTTCTTGCAATATCGACTTTCTGGAAGTTATGAAAACATGACATTTTGCAATAAGGAAGCAAAAAAACCCCACCAACAAACCCGAGTAAATGAAAAGAGGCAATTTAGATGCAAATACACCAAATATGAGGTGCTGCTCCGCTGAGCCCCTGGACAAACTCTGTTGCTTCTTGAGAGAGGAGACTGGGGACCAAGCTACACTTTGGTCCAGAGAAGGAGGAGAGCACCTCTCTTCTCCTCATTTAAAATGTTCCTTTTGGATATTTACACGCTGAAGTCACAAGGTGCTTCAGCACATGCCCGAATCCCTGCCCAGCCAGTTCCCCCAGTGCCATAAAACAACGTTTGATAATTTGCACAATGCTTGAGAGACAACTGGTGATTTGTTATCCGTAAATCCAACGAACTTCTGACACCTCCCGTTGCCTGGGTGAGGCGACACATCCCTTCCCCTCCACATGGGGGAAAGTTGAGGCACTGGGTGATTTGTTTTCCTGATGGAAATGTGGCATGGAGCTGTGTTTTGTGAATGGCTGATGGATCTAATGAAAGCATTATCCCTTCACCACAATGCAAAGTGTATCGAGGTGAAGCATTTGGAGGTGTTTAGGCACTCACAAAACTCATAAGAATCCTTTCAAGCAGCTGCTGGCAGACTTAGGCGCTAATATTTTAAATATCTGGTTGATCAGCTATGAAGGTGGCAGAAATTGGTCCTTTTCCCTCCAACATTGAGGAAAGTCAGGGGTCAGAGAAATTCAGAGAATGCTGAATCATGCAAGATGCAAGGAAGCAGAACTCTGGAAATTTCTTGTAAAGGTGTTTTTTTTTTTTTTTTTTTTCCCTGTGGCGAAAATTCAAATTTTAAAATTCTGACTTAATGTGGAAATCTGGCAATTTCAGTCAGGCTTTAGTTGGGAAAGTTTTTTAGGTCAGCCTGGGATTGTGGATAAGGGAGAAATGAGTAACACAGCCTCTGAGTAGCTAAAGCCCTTGTGGCTCTGGGATGTTAAGAGAGTAGACTCAGCCTTATATATCTTATTTAATCAAAGAATATATAACTTCATCAGAGCTGGCTTCAACTTTCAAGTAGAAATAAACCACTTCTCTTACTGGAAATTATTAAATACTCATATTACAGCCAAACATCCCAGGTTTTTTTTGCCTTTCTGGTTTTGCAGCTGAAGGAAGAGAACAAAAGGAAGAAAAAATCTAAAAGAGAGAGGCAACAACAGAAGCAAAACCCCAGCAATATTTATAGGTAAATCCTCTTTTTACTTTTAATAAAATGCAAACCTCATCTCAGTTTGGGAATGTTTCCCTAGGAGGGGCTGGCTCTGAGGGAAAACCTCAGAGTCTGGTTTCTGTCCTCAGTCCAGAGCTGGAATTATTGAAATAATCCTTGAGATAACCCCAATTGTCAAAAATCAAATCAGATTTATAAAATGCTTTCGGTTCTAGAGAAAAGGTGCTGTAGGAATAGCAGGTGGTATTATTATTATTATTATTATGATTATGATTATTATTATTATTATTATTACTATAATAAGACAAGCTCCCCATGTCCCTTGGCAATAATGCAGCTCTCTGGGAGGGATAAACTATGGAGCCAATGTGAACCAGATTATTGCTTCATAAAACAGGACACCTGCCCTATTATCCCTTAAATAATAAGTACATAAAACAAATTTGACTGTAATAATAAAACATAATGGTGAAATATTTATGGGTAATTTTTCAATGCAGCACACGAGGATTAAGCCACACAATTCCTGGTGGCTTTCACAAAGGTGGCTCTGGTAAATCCCCCCTGTGAGGTGCCACAGAAACTGTCCTGGGATGTGTCAGGAGGAGCAGGAGAGGGGCTGGAGATGAGATAAACCAGCACAGAGCCGGCCCCCAGCAGCAGGAGGGGAAGGTGGGCATCCGACCAGGACCCTCCGTGGGTGCTGCTGAGGAAAAATCTCCAGCCTGGCCCCTCCTGCCTCCCAGGTGAGTGCAGGTAACGCAGCTGGGCAGGAATGAACCACAGCAAAGGGTTAACTGGGGCAGCCCAGGAGCTGGGGCCACCTCCCATGGCAGCAGCCACCACAGAAACCCCACAAAAGCTCCAGATGCAATCTGGGCTTAGATCTGTTTGCAGATACACAGCACCGAGCCATTAATATGACAAACGAACAAACAATGTAAAGAATTACTTCAGGGATCCCATCAAATTACATCTTTTGCATCTCAGAATTTCTCACTTACCTCTCACCTTCGCTAAATTCTTGTAACTGAAAAAGCCACAGGGAGAAAAGAAAAGAAAAAAAAAATCACATTTTCTGATTGTTCACTTGGCAGAACAGTACAGATAAACAGGTTCCATAATTTCTTTCATACAGTTATTTCCATATTCATTTCCCTACTCTTCTGTGGGATGACTTCTGATAGAGCAACAAAGAGAAGAAAAAAATTAAAATAAGGAAATGTATTTCAAAGCAAGAGAATTTATGAAAGGCATCTGAGGCAGCAGAACCTCTAACCTGTGAGTACTTCCAATGTACTTTAGATTTTAAGTTGTCAGGGTCACATTCTCAGTTTTTGAAAAGCACTCACGTCTGGCTCCTGAGACAGAGCCTGATTTAGTCTTTTATAGCCACATAGAACATGCTCTAATTAACCCAACTTAATTTTTGAGCACAGCCCCAGTGTCTGATAGCCACGATGCAATATTTAGCAGATTATATCACTTATTATTTTATAAGCCACCAGATAAAAATAAAAGGAATATCTGCACCGCATCCTCCTTTAGCACTGTCTTCCAAATAACCGGATTATTTTGATTTGCCCTTTTTTTTTAAAGCACAGTGAGGTTAATTATTTATTGCTGGTGCCTTCCCAAGCCAAAGGAAACACCTGGCATTTTCCAGGGGTGCTCCTGGCTGTGGGGCAGCCCTGGGTGTTGTGTGGAAATCTCTCCCTGCTGCCTCTCCTGAGCGCTGCCTCCCTGCTCGAAGAGTTCCTGTGTTTTCTCTTTGTATCATCCTGGCTCCGAGCACTAAAAGCCACATCCTGTTATGTTTGGTTGCTAGGTGGAGAAATGTTATCATGGGCTTCAGCAATAATTTATCCATAGAGCTAGAGGAGCTGTCATGTACTTCTGACAGTGAGCTGCAGCACTTTATCAGCTTGCCTGTAAATCAACCGTGTGTGGGTGAAGATGCCAGCAATGTTTGATCTCTCTCAGACACTCTAATAATCTGCTTTTGTCTGATTGATTCCTTCACATCACCAAGCACATTGCAACTGAGAGTGGAGTGCCCTCTGTTTATCTCCGTTGGTCATCTGCTGGAGGGCAACAGGGCAGAAAATGCTGTTCTCGCCGAGATGTAAGAGTTTTTTGGAATTAGGGGCTTTACATCATATCCTGGAGCAGGTTTAGTCCAGTAAATCAATGATAGCAGAATTGAATGCACCATAAATACCTCAAACCGTATCTCTTACAAGAATGTAAGAGTAATTCATAGAAACAGGAAAGGTAACTTTGCTGGGAAGAATTACGACCCCTACAAGCTGCAGACATGCAGGTCTTTTACGGCCTGTGTTTACATCTCCCCTCTTGAACTTCGGGGAGAAATGCTCTGCACTGGCATTTGGTTGCAGGCACTTGAGGGAGAATATTGAGCAGGGCAGGACGCTGTCAGAATTGATCGCTGCCTCTCCATCCGCAGCCCAGGCTGTGCTCAGTTTCTGTCAGATGCTGTTCTGGGCAGCAGAGGCTGATGTGGTGCTGGTGCTGGGCAGGGTCCCCCTGCTGAAAACACCCACCAAAGGATCCTGCAGTGAGCAGGCAGAGCCCCTCCGGGGCAGGGAGAGCCGTGTGCCCCTTCCAGAGGAGAAATGCAGCTGCTCTGCTGGGCTCTGCCCACCACACCGCTCCCCCAGCTGACAGCCAGGAGCTGACTCGGGCAGCAGCTCTCCCTGTGCTACCCAGCCTGGGATCCCTGACCCCTCTGGAAGCTGAGGCTGGAAAATCTCCTGGATGTGACTGACAGAATCCCACCGGGGGCAGCGTTTGGTGGTGGGGTCCCCTCTGTGGGTCACGCTGGGATGGCACAGGCAGCAGGATATTTGGGGAATGCACTGATTTCAACCCAGTGCACTGAGGGGAAAGGCTGGTGGTTCGTGGCACCGCTGAATGCTAAAAAAGGGTGAAAATTCACACTGCATAATGTATTTGTAATTGTGCTTAAGGCAATGAGAGGAGAGAAATTCATGAAACAAATCTGGCATACGGTGTAGCCCTCTGTGGATGCTGCAGGAGCAGCTACAGCTCCTCCAGATTGGTTGCATGGAGCAGTGGAGCTCCAAGAGTGGATCCACAGCCTCTTCCTTGGCCCATCACGGGGATTCCCCCAAACTCTTGTATAAATTGGGATGGAGACTGCTTTCAGGGGAAGGCAGCCCCTTCCTGTCCCCAGCTGGGTGACCACATGGGCAACACCTTTTAGGTGCAGCAGAGGGGCCTGTGCTGCCTCTCCACATTTCACAACCCTTGCAGAGAAGCCTAAACTTCCATTCACAAGAGATTTTTTTTTTTTTTCACTGCACACATCATAAAAGCAAGGGAAGTGATAAAAGCGAGGAGACCTGAAGTTGCAGCGTGCAGCAGGGTGTATTCTCTGCTCTTTCACCAGCAGGCAGCATTAAATGACTTTTAGTTTCACTGAGCATTCCAAAACAAGCATTATTGTCTCCTCAAGGACCTTCCACTGGGCTCCTTTCTGCACTGCTCTGCAGTAGGGGGTGCATGTGCAGACAGACACAGGGACACGGGGACATCAGGGCTCCTGCACGTCGGGATAAGCTGGGATAAAGGAGGATTTCAAATGCAGAGCTGTGTTCCAGTTTGGATGCAGCTGCAGGACCTCTCCTTTAACCCTCTCCCTGCAGGCAAGGGGTCTGCCCTTCCCAAGGTTTGCTGGAAAACACAGCCAGAACCCTACTGGCTGAAATCAGCAGGAGAACACTGCAAGGCCTCCAGCTCTGCCTTTCCTTGTGTTGATTTAGTGATGGGGGATGGTCCATGGGGTCTGTGCTCAGACTGGCTCAAATAACTCAACTCAAAATCCTCAGTGCTCTTAAACTTACACCCTCCAAACTGCTCCTCAGCTTTATATCACAAATTAATTACAATAAACCCACTGTTAAGTCTCAAATGCTACTCATTTCTAGTATTGCAATATAAGGGTTGGCCCTTTCCAAAGAGAATTAGAAAATTAAAAAAAAAAAGTAGAAAAAGAGAAAATAACAAAAAAGAAGAAGAGAAGTAGAAAAGAGGAAAAGAGCAGTCTAAGGAAACTACTCTTCCAGTAACATTGAGATATCCTCAAGGGATGTGTATAAGCAGGAGATATTACATGGCTGAACAGTAAATATCACATTTCTTTTTACAAGTATGTTTCTGCATTTTATTATATCTTGACTGGCAGATACATAAATTTTGAAGATCCAGTCCCTAAGAAAGCTCAGATCTGCAGGCTGTGTTCCTCATCTCTGAGAGGTCAGTGGCATTTTGTTAGTCCATGACAGATGGATTAATTGGAGCTGTGTTCAGATCTAGAAAATTTAATATGTTTTCATGAGCAAGCTAAAGAAATTAATAAATGCTCCGAGTGCCACCCTGCCACCCAGCTTCCAGCTGGCACTTTGTGGCACTTTGTGGAAATAGATGCAGCCCCAGAAGGTACAGGAAGGAGCCACTTGGGCACCTCTGGTTGTTTGACCTCCTTCTCAAGAATTTTGCTGCTGCTGTCAGGCAGCCCTGTGTTACTTCCTGCAGCATAATCCCAGAAAGGAGGATTTCTGGATCATCTACCCGAGTGCTGGCCAGTGCTGAGTGATTGATTGAGGTTATGACATGACTTTTACAGACAGCACTTGCAGGACTGGCACAAACACATGGGACCTGCTTGTTATTTTGTGGTAAAGGAAAAACACTCGGAGCCAGGAAGGGGAAATTCCAGCAGCTGGGAGACTTCAATTCTTTGACATTGGAGTGCTTTTGTTTGGTGGTGGGAGACAGGTCTGATGGAACCAGGCACGCAGTTTACAGTTCTAATTAATATCATCAGGGTGTTAAAGGGAAAAACCTCACCAAGTCACTGATTCAGTTCCTTGGGAGATGCCTCCCCACAGTCGTGGCTGGCCCCAGGTGGGTGCCCTGGGGAATCATTTTCTCTGCAGGAAACACCACCAGGATGGCAGGTTTGGAGCACAGGAGGAAACACCCATACAATTACTATTTTTAATGCACTTGTTTCCCTTCTCAGGGGTAAGTCAGAGACCTGCCTGTGAGCAGCATTTCAGCTGTAAATTCCAGCTGAATAATTCCCCATGTACTGAGCCCACCACTGAACATTGTTAATCTAAAGGCCCTTGTAAAGAAAGAATTCAATTTTGAAGCCTAAATCGAGACAATTCTGGTAAAATAATTTAAACATTCTCTAAAGGATATGGGGTGAACCAGAGCCCTGAGAACAAGGCCAGAACCATGATGGAAGAGCAGAAATATAAGTCCAGGAAATGAGAAAATAAATAGGATAAATCCTGCCTGTAGGAATAATATTCCTGTCCTTTCCTGCTCTCTCCTGCTCAGGAACCACTTCTGGTATAAGAGAGAAGGAGAGAAGGGCTAAAGTTCTTTCTTTTAAAGCTGGGTAACAGCATCCCTGCCCGCTCAGATTCCAGAGTGGGAGCACTCAGGTGGAAATGGGGGATCCACCTTTGATTCCCTCCTGTGGAAAATGCCTTTACTGTGCTGCTGGTGCATTTCCTAAAGGAGAACCTGGCAGTTTGAGATGCAAACATGTCCCGAAATGAGTCCCTCAAAGGGGACCTGCTCACACACCAGGATGTGAGGGGACATTGTGTGCTAACCCTGGAAAAGGGGGTTCACTTGGGTCAGCCCCAAAGCACAGCACTGGGGAGGCTCTGCAGGGCAGCAGGAGTCCCCAGAATGGCTAAATTCCCATTTATCTGGACAAGGGCCGATTTCCAGGGCTGCAGCAATATTTACCAGTGACATATCTCAGCAGATCAAAGGAAGCTGCTGCTGCTTAGCATTTCTGGCCTGTAATCTGCATTAATGTCTGTGCTCTTTCCAGACTTATCAGAAATGTTAATGAAAACACTGAATCTGCCCCAAAGCACCAGAAATTTGGAGAAGAAAGTGCAGTGAAATTTCCCAGCACTATCAGTGGGTGTCTTTAATGCAGAGGGGTGAGCCAGGCAGGTGGTGGGTTAGAAACCATCCTGAACTGGCACCTTTTGTTCACAGGAGGTGTCACAGAGGTGCACCAAAGTGCTGCAGCTGAGCCTGTTTTAGCCTGCAAATGTGCACAGGAACTGGCAAACCCTTGCAGCCGGGGGAGGCTGCAGGAGGGGGTGATTTTGCAGTGTTCAAGTACAAAGGTACTGCTGTCCTTTGTGCTGCCATGAGCAAGGCACCTGGTGAGAGCACAAAAACCACCCCAACGGGGGAACTGCAGCCCCAGCACTGTCCTCTCCCTCCCTGCCAGCTCTTCACGGAGCCACAGAGCATCCTTTAGGTTTGGAAAAGTTCTCCAAGATCACTGAGTCCAACCTGTGGTCACTCTTGGTACAAGGTGCATCAGTGCTGGTATCAAACAGACCAGTTGGTGCTTGCCCTGGTGAAAATACCAAATAATTCAGTATATATATATTTTTTTTTCTGAGAATAGATTTTAAAAAATGAAAAAAATATAATTGATACAGAAAATTTAGTGAGGGGTATTCTGAAAATAGGAATTAGCATCTAATGGCTCATCTCTTGTCTGGTTCACTCCCAGAACATCGAGGATATCCCAGAAATCAGGAGAGTCTGGGACCATGCTGTCATGTCCTGCCAGGCAGAATCAGGGCAGCTTTCACTGATTCTGGAGGTCTAGGTGTGCAAAATCCATCAGTGACAGACAAGGCATCAAGGACTGAGAAAAGAGAATTTCATTTCAGCGGGAGGCATTCCCAGTGCAAATGAAAGCTGCTCCTCCAGACGTGGTATTAGAGATACAGGGAAACTGCAAATTGAGTATTTCAATACCTCTCCACCCCTAATTTTAAGCAGTTTTAAAAAAAAAAGAAAATAGAGGAGTGTGAAGGGAAGCTCTTGGGCTGCGTTCAGAACAATCAAACACCCTGGGACTGGCTGGCTCAGGGAGCTGTTAATGGGATGCAGACTCTTTCAGGGTCGCTGGTTCAAGTCTAGCCCAGATTAGGAGTAATTGGAAGTCATTATTGCTGATGGCTGCTCGGCAGTTGGAGGGTCCTGGGTGGGTGGTCCTAATGCAGCACGGGGTGGGGGGACACCTGTCCACACCTCACCACAAAGGAGACCCTGCTGAAGCCAATTCAGTGCTTTCCATCGGGAGTGGATTTAAAGACAAAACATAAAATGAATAAATCTGAATGATTTATAAACAATCCGTGCCACCTGTTTTCTCAGGTACATCACTGGCTCCTCAAAGTTGATGTGTGAGGCCCTAACAAAGAATCCCAGAGTCTGGGGTTGGAAAAGGGCTCCAGGATCATCCAGTCCAGCCTGAGATTGATCCCCACTGATCTTACCTTGGTCAATCCAGTCACAAAGAACACCAACCTCTCCAGCACTGGGCAAAATTGGTTTGGGATTTATGGTAATTCACCAATAATAACAACAGACTTTGGGCTAAACTGCATGCTTTGAATTTGGTTCACTAAATTATATCAAAAATCTTGAGTAGAGAGATGCAGTGCATAAAACTTACATAAAGGATTTCATTGATTTTTAAATTTCATTCAACTCCCTGGAAATCTTATTGTCTTCTCTTTGGGTTTTATGATTCCACTTTTGTGATTCAAATTTGCAAACTTTGAACTTATTCAGCCTTGGAATGTGCTCAACTGTATAAAAAGCCAAAAGAGTTTCTTCCAAATAATCCCAATTATTCTCAATGCTTACCTGCTGTTAATTTATTTAATCTGAGCTATTGCTTAAGAAAATTATTAAAGTGCTTTCTTTGGGATAGGGTTCTGACTGGACAAGGTATTTCACATTATTTGCTGAAAATCCATTCCAGTGGGGAATGTTTACTATTCCTTTCACATGCAATTATTCCTCTCGGTGTTAATCAGACAATTTTTCAAAGGTGTAGTCAGGAAATAGGACTGGCTCCATGCCTAATCCAATATGTGCTGCTCAGTAAACACATCTCTCTGGATAGATGTTTCTAACCAAAGATATACATTTTCTAGGCAACTGAATTTTAGCAGAGTGACATAGTCAGAGGCAGGAGCCCAGCAGTACAAACAGAGATTTCCTTGATGGAGATCTCGTTGCTAACACAGGCTATTTTTAGTTTTGTGCTTAACATATTTTGGGTGAAAAAGCCCCAGCTCGGAGCTAGACTGTTTTCTGAAGCAATTCCGTACGGCACGTGCCGTGCTTGGGATCCGCCAGTGACTCAGGGCTTGAAAGGAAAACAGGGAAATCATTTCCCTGCTTCATGCTGCATTACTTCAGCAAAAAGAAAACATCTCTGCAGAGTCACAGCCATCAACCCCGAGTGCAACGCCGGCCGTGAGGAGCCCTCCCTGGGGGCTCAGGAATTAGGGGCTCATCCAGCAGCAATGAAGAAATGAGAAACTTGGCTGTCCAGGGGATGAGCTGTAATCACTCTGCTGAGATGATAACCCACTCTGAAACCAAAACTGGAGTAAAGTTTGGATGCCCAGCAATGGCATTTCTGTGTTCTGCAGTGCCTGAGGCTCCTCGCCCTCACTCAGCTGAGGGACACTGGAAACCCCTGAGCTTCCTTTTGCAGGGTTTCCAAGTTAAATTTGCAGGCTGAAGAGCATCAGCTAATCCACAGGGTGGTACCACTAATGTGGGTTTCTGCTGTGGTCACATTTCACCCCGAGGTTTGTACCTGGGAGCTCTGCGTTGGCGTCCGGCCGAGCACAGCCCTGCCCAGACATTTTTTTTTACCCCTCAGCCCTGACCACATCAGCAAAGCCCACATGGCCTGAGGCTCCCTGCCCTGGGCACGGGTGAGGCGGCTCAGGAGGAATATTTATCCGTTTGGGAATGGAGTGAAATCCCATCCTGCGGGAAATGTGGGACCAGAGCTTGCAGGATCAGCTCCAAACCCAGCACAGACACAGCCCTGTACCCCACACATATTTTTATCAGAACATGTTTCTGCTGTTTGTGCATTTATTAATGCAGGACATGCTTTTACTTAACAATCCAGCAGCCAATTGTGATTTCACGTGTGATTTCACCCCCATGCTCCCACCTTTGAAATATTATTTTGTTCTAAATTTTCATCCTCCTCCACCTCCTCCTTTCCCTCTCTCTCACTTTTTTTTTTTATTTTTTTTTATTTTGGTTGGTGACCACAAGTGTAGTTTCAGTAAATAAAGCTGGTGCTTGATAATGTGGAACGGCCAGGAGCTTAACTCTGCCCTTGGAGATCGCTTACATCAAACCAGCAATCAAAAAGTGGTGCAGATAAAATTTGTCATCAGGGATTTCCTACAAAAGAATTACAGTGGAGAAATAGCCTGATCGATACTATGGATTTTCACTGCAGGGGCTGATAGTCCAATTGCTGTGAAACACTCACACAGATAAAAGGGCACGGCTGCCACTTTGTTACAGACTGCTGACTCAGCCCAAAGCCTGTCAGGTATTTATAGGCCAAAGTGATACAGAATTATCACCTTGCAGTGCCCAGCTCTTGTTAGTTCTAAGATTGCCTCCCTTTATGGGATTGCTAAATGCAGGTGAATGGAAAAATGATGGCTAACAGCTGTCAAAATGCAACAGAATGAAGTACTTAAATCTTTTTTTATCCATTAAAAGGGTAACAACCAAACATAGATCATCGTGCGGACGTTGTAATGATATTTGGGGCCAGTAAACTAGGGGTTATAAACAATGTACATCTGATCAAAATGGTAAGAAAAATACAAAAGGGAAAAAAAAAAGCAATAATAAAAATTCTTCTTGTTACTTTACAATATGTGGCTTGCCATTTACTTTGCTGCTTTTCCAGGGGGTCTTCAGGCTTCTGCTCAAGGCTGCTCTGAGCAGCCTCCAGCTCCATCAACAGCACGGCAATTTTATACCCCATACACACACCACAGGGAAAACTGCTTCCAGAAACCACGGGGATGGCTCCACAAACTCTCCTTCCTTGCTCTGAGGCTCTGTGTTTTACCCTCACCACGATAAAAAGCCAATGGATGTTGACATTAACTCTCTGATTCCAAGGACTGCTTCACACACGCTTTGTAGGACCAGACCGTGATGAAGGAAAGGAAATACTTTCATCTTTTGGTCCAACAGGTAGCACAAAGCCTCTGTGTCCTGGGGAACACTCCAGACCGACTCTCCCCAGCCATTATTCCATGGCTAGGATGGGCCCAAGGTAAGGAAGGGGCAGAGCACACCCTGTGTTTATTTTTGGAGTTGTCTACAGTGAGAGATTGGCCTTGACTGCACACGGCTGATGCCTGGAAGGTCACACGGGGAGCTGGAGTGAGATATAAAAAGAGACAGGAGGATCTGCACAGACTTTGCCCTGGCAGACTGTCCAAGGTGTTCTTCTCCTCATCGGTGATGGAAGGTTCTGCAGCTTAAAACCAGTTCCAGAACTAGTTCAGATGTATTTTTACAAGTGCTTTCTTAGCAGAGACAGAACCAAGCTGGGCTTTAACACCTACAATATTTTATAACCTCCCAGTCCAGCTCCCAGAAAACTTAACACCCAGTGAAATAATTTTTTCTGGTATTCCCTTGAAAAATCCTGACACCCTCAGCACATCACCTACTCTGAGAATATTTCCTTTACTTGTAAATCCACAGCCTGTCTTGGTGTGCCAGCAACCCCAAGTTTACCCTTTCAGCACTCAGAATATGGCTGGGTTTAAATCATGCAGGGAAGTGACCACTGATTTCCAAAGGGAACACCAAAGAGGGGAGGAAAACAAAGAAGGGGAAAAAAAAAAACCCAACAAGAAAAGAAGAGGAGGCATTTGATTTTCATAACTTTGCTTAGGCCAGGGATTACAGAGCACTGATGGATCTGTAACCCTTCCCATGCTGTACCCCAAAGCCCCTGTTATTTAGAGGAGTCATCCTGGTTTTTTAGAGGAGGCTCAGAGATCCAGCATGGATAATGCCTTGAAGATCTCATTTACTCAGCTCATTGTTTTTCCCCCATTAATACTGGTTTAAAAAGCATCATAAATGTCTTAGAGAAACACAAACAGGAGGATTAAAAAGCTGAGATTTTTTACATGTCTTGAGAAGATCATGGCCAGCAGGAGCTGGAATTTAGAGCCATTTATGCACCTTATGCTTTAGATTTCATTTCGTACCAGAGCTTTAAACTGAAGGAAGAAGTGCTGCACAAAACCTGCCAACAATATCATTAAAAACAGCGCAAAGAAACTGGACTTGAGAATCACTGGAAGAAGTTTTTGGTGACTTTAACCACAATATTTGACTGCAGGAGCTTTGGGAAGAAAATGCACGAGGTTTAAATTAAAATACTAGAATATAAAGCAAAATATCAAATGAAGTCATGCTTTGGTTGCCTGTAGGAAATGCTGCAGGTTTCTAAACAAACATCTTCCCTCACCAGGAGAGAAGCCACACCTTCCTCTGTGCTCCATAGAGAAAATTGCTGTAGCACTTGTCTGAGCTGCCTGGTGCTGGTAGAATCATAGCTGCTCTCATCAGAGTGTTGTTGGATGAAGTTTACTGTCACTAGCAATAAGCAGTAGATAAAAGGAGGGAGGGGAGGGGGATAAGAAAACAAAAGGGAAAAACAGAAGCTAAAAAATTCACCAGAGGTGAAAAAAAAGGGGGAGGGGGGGGGCAAAAAAGAAGATATACATAAACTAGCTGTTTTTGTCTTTCTAGTTGCTATGATGTGCACAAAGGAAATAGACTGAATAAAATCACATCTCAGGAACACCAACATAAATTCCCCCTTGCTTTGACAAGTACGTAATTTTGTGCAGTGATGCTCTTCACATCTGGAGAGTTATGAGGCAATTTCATTCCCATCTGACAAATTTACAAAGAAACATTAGAGAGAAGGGATTAGAAAAGCGAGAAATCTTTATAGACTTTTTCCTCAGGCTGTATTTCCCTTCCATCTTTTGGCTCTTCCTTGAGGAATATGTATGAGTGACTCATTCTGTACGAATGCCATAACTGAAACACTTAGCAGATAAGCAGAACATGAAATGTGCTTTAAATCAACTAATTGTATTTACATTATCTGGGAGGGCTGATCCCGATTGGCTAAAGTTTGGGGAAATTTGCTATTGTGCATTTTCAAGATAACAATTTAAAACTGGGGAAAAAAAAAAAAAAAAACTAAAATATTATCTCCAGAACTTCACACAAAAGTCCAGGCCAGAAAAATAATTTGCACTTGCAAAGCACTTCCCACCTTCCAGCTCTGACCGACCTTTTTGGCCTCATTATGGGCTCATCAAGACCAATTTTACACGCTGGGAAACTGAGGTAGATTAAATGGTGTCCTGAATTATGGAGAAATTAAATGCAACTGGGAAGCAGGACAAGGAAGGACTGGTTGGGCTGAGCTCACTCTTGTGCATCCCAAAGAGCTTTCCCAAGGATGTTGAGCTCAAGAGAAGGTCTACGCCTTCCAGGCCACCAGGTACTTGGCAGAACACTTTGATATTCTTCATACTTCTGAAAAAAAAAGAATGGAAGGCTGAGATGAGCAAGGTGCTGCCAACACCTGTGAAAGGCCTGGGAATTCCTGGTTTTGTGGCTGTACCACCACATGTTCTTTCTGCCCTTCTGGTCCAGCCTTGTCTTTGCTGACAGGGGAAAACTCTGGCAGGGATAATTCCAGGAATAAATGCTAATAAGAAATGCTGCAAAGGCTTTGCTTGCTCCTGCAGGGTTTTAAAGAGCCAGGCAGCCATGGCTCGTTGTAGTGACACTGCTGAATGAGTGTAAGCTCAGCTGATATATGGCTACTACAGGAGAGCAGTATTTTATATTCTCTGTGTAATCAGGACCAGTTTTATTAAAATTTAATTTTTTCCCTTCACTATTTTAATACCAAAACGTTGTCACTGATTGCTCTTCATTGGTGTAATACCATGGAACTTCCTCCATGGATAAAAGCTGGGCCCTGCCATCCCCAGCCTTTGTTTCCTTTGTGGCTCTCCCTGTAAGGTCATTTCAAGTGCTGGCTGATGGGACTTCCCTCCTCCTCCTATTAATGAAAATTATATGATGGTGCTCAGAAGTTCCAAAACATATTCCTTTCTTGGCACCAAGATGAGATTTAATAAAGTACAGATGCTTTCTGATAGAGAGCACAGATGAAAATGTTTTATATCCACAGCTCCTGGGGAGGGGAGAGCACAGGGGACACGGCTCCTGGGCCCCGGTGGGGAGCCCCAGAGCAATCTCTGGGGTGACAGGAGACACTGGGGCAGGGGTATTTATGATCCTTGCCATGGCCCCAGGTGGAGCTCCTGGCAGCCAGGTTTCTGGCTCAGGTCTGGCTGAAAGCAGGAGCTGCAGTAAAAGGGAACTCGGCTGGGGAACGGGGCTGGAGTTAAAGATGTTGCAGGTTTTACTGCACCTGCGTTTGCAGCCAGCTCTGCACCGAGCTCAGGACAGCTCCTGACTGTGCTGCTTCACCTTCTGTGCCTCACCTGGCACGGCTCCTTCCCCTCCTCTACAGGGACTGAACAGAAAGTCCTGTCAGGAGACTTTTGTTCCACTTTGGGAGTCAAAGAGAGACCAAAAGCCACATCTCCTTTTCTAATCAATAGACAGATGATAAAAGAAACATTTCCTATGCTCTCCTTAAAAAGAAACTTTAACAATTTTCCTGTCTGGACAAGACATTTTCTTTGTGTTTTGGGTAGAAGTGGAAGAGTTCACACCACAAATGATTTCCACTGAAAACATTTAAACCTCCTAAATATTTTAGGTTGAGTTACCAAGAACCTCATCTCTCTGGAGAACTTCTTTGTGAGTGCTGCTGTGCTCAACAGGTTTGTACAGCTCCTCTGACTGCATGGCATGAGCTGGCTGAGAGCTGGATGCACACGGGATATCTTAAATAGAATATTAAATAAATACATGTTTTCAGGAGCACAAGTGTACAGCTTGCCCCTTTGAAAACTCCCTGCATTCCTAGCTCTCTTTGAAAATTACTAGATTGAAATGAAGGTGGAAAGTCTCTTTAAAAAATCACTCCTGAAAAAAATAAGAAAATAATTCTTTAGGGGTTTTTTTTCTGTATGTGCGAGACATCTACACAGAACCCATTCCACACTAATCGTAGTGGAAATAAAAAAATAACATTTGAATTATTTTGATCGTGACAATCTCCAATTGTTTTGAAATAAATTACGTTTGATAGTCTCTCCAGAATGTACTTACAAATTCATAGGAACACCATTAAAATACAGCATTAATTAACATCCTCTTTTATAAAGTGCTTCTAATATTGTATAAACAAGCAAGAGTTGAAAAGCTTATTTTTAACTTGGATCTGCATATGCAGCGTGATCATAGTGAGTTACAAAAATACCCAAATAGCACTGGGAAATGAATTTTCACAGTTTGTTTCTGGTTGAAGACACACCAAAGTACCTGTCTTTAATTTGAGGAGCTGTGAACAAAAGGTACTTGCCAGCTTAGCTTTGTGTTTCTGAGCTCGTGTCAGTGCAGCCATGGGTGGAATACTGATGTGTCAATATTTGTTAGCCCAAATGATAATCAGCAACTGACTTGAAATAACTTAAAACAATCAGAAGGGATTGTGCTGCGTTGTGCAGGGTTAAAGCAGGCCTGTGCCTGATTTCATCTCTCCAAAAACAAAGTCATCCCTGCAGGGTGAGGGTCTGGGCTGAGGCTGATTTAGCCTGCCAGACTTCCACCAAGAGCCAGGGGATGGAGAGTCCAGGGGGGCTTCTGGGCACAGACAGCCTGGAGATGCACCAGGACAGCCTAAATTGACATTTAGAGAGGAAAGCAACACAAAACCCCTCAAAACTCAATTGCACTGCTTGAGATCCTGAGGGCTGTGACTTCAGTTCCAGCCAGGGAGGCAATGGGTAAGCTCACCTTGAATTTACTCGAAACATTTGCTGAGATCTAATGCAAACTTTTAAAAAACAAATGCTATTTGTGATAGTATCAAATTAATCTGCAGTCCAAAATCAACCCTGAGGAACAGGTGGAAGTGGGGAGCTCCTGTCCCCACTGGAACGCCTGGAGGAGGTCACAGAAACCTCTCTGCCAAAATCCCAGCCCTGAACATGGTTTTTTTGGGTTCAGTTGAGCTCATGCAGGGTCTCTAAATATATAAATTTCTATAAATGCAAGAAGGACCTTCCTAAATCCCCCTCCCTGCCCAGCTGTTGCTGCCACATCCTGAGTTCCACTGATGCAGAGGGGAAGGGACTCCTGAAGGATCAAGATCCCTATGCAGCCAGGACAGAACTTTCACCCAGAACCACAAACCTGCTCTAAACTGAAATACACTTATCAGTGCCAAGCACCAATAACTGATAAAGAGCAGCACAGTGTGGGTACCACAGGGGCAGAGCAGAAATTTCAGGGCAGTTCACATTTATTGAGTCCTGCAGGAAATATCTTTACCCTTAAGATGCCAATTGTTTTATAATGAAAAGCTTATTTTTTTGCTCATTCTCTTCTTTGAAGAGACAAACCCTTAAATGGGTCATTTTTATCGCTTTCTGGAAATATTTATTGATGCCCAGATGCACCTGTTGTGGTGGGAATGGTCACAGCACTGACTGAGGTGCTCCAAAGGGATGAGGAACGTGCAGTTTGCAGGCGCCTTTCATTACATCAACTGATTAGATGAGAAAAAGACACATCTTCTGAAAGACAAGCCCTTCCTCAGACTTCACATGTGACAGACATCTTGAAGACATTGTTATAAAGCTTGATATGATGCTTTAAAGCTCACTCAAGGACTCCTTCAGAAGCTGCAAGTCTTCCAAAGTGATCCAGGAAATGCCAAAGTTCTCCGTGCTTTTCACGGGTTGAAAAACCCCCATCCCCCTGTGGTGGAAGAGCAACAGCAAATGATTTTGCTGCTTTTTTGGCTGAACACCTTCCAGGTTACACTTCTGGGTGATGACCCTTCTCCATTTTAAAGGGGGATGTTCCCTGAGCAGTTTCAGAGGCTGCTGAGAGCCAGCTTTGCTCTGGGACGTGTCCAAACAACCAGCACCAGGAGCTGCTCACATAATGAACAGCACCAGGACAGCAGAGGTTCGACACAAACAGTCCTAGGGGACATCTGAGATGGAATTCAAAGGTGGAAGGTGGAAGGAATCGCTCTGATTTTGTCCAAGTCCCTGCAGTGATAAAATTACCCGAAATCCCACGTGGTTGTCCCTGGCCCTCCAGTGCTGGTTCCCCCCGTGCACATTCCTGGTGCTGGGGTGGTGGAGAAGCCACTTGACAGCACTGTGTCACTGAAGAACATCCACGTGCAGACAGAAACTCCCACTTGCTACTTTAAATCAGCTTTCAGTAGCTTTTGTATCACCAAAATAGCACAAAATATATTTACCCCAGCCCTAAAAATTCATATACCCACTGAGGAATGCTAAATAAACTGAAACCTTGGAGTGCTGGGGGCAGGATAATCCACCAGCTAAATATTCTGACCTTGAATTTTAAACTCTTCTCCATCCCTAATTTCTTGCACCATGTTTTCTTATTTCTAATCCCAATTAGAGCATGGGGCTGCTGCTTCAGCCTCGGGTTTTTTTGCCAGCAGTCTTGATGTGTGGACAAGTCACTCCTGAGCCCTGAGTTTATCTCTCTAACACTTGCTTACCCCACAGAGGAGCCACAAAGTTAGTTCCTGTATAAAGAGATCCAAAACCAGAAAATACAAAGGAAATGCAAAGTGATACCACATTTCTCATTTAAAATGAGTGGGTGACAAATTGCTCATCAGATTGTACAATTTGGGTTGCTCTTGCTTGCTTGCTAATTAACCAGTCTGACATTATGTTTCCTCCCTCTTGCATCCACCCTGCCTCTGAACTAATCAGGGTTCAATGACAGCATCACTTATCCCAGGACACATTCCAATAATTAAGGTTTGGAGGACATCTCACAAACTCCATCACACACCGATAGGATTTTCTCTCCCTCTACTGCTGCACCTGTGACATGTGACAAGACAAAGCCCTGCTCTCATATACATAACAGCAGGATGCTTTCCCACCTTTTAATGGCTGACTGCTTCTCTTCCCAGCAGCTCTGACAGTGGGAAAGGGCTCTGCAGAAATCACTGTGCCTTGAGGAGTGAGACCTCACAGGCACTGGGCACGGCAACAAAACCCCTCATGTTGCTATCAGCTGCAGCTATGGCTAAATGCAGATTTTTAGTGCAGGAACACATGATCCCATCAGCTGTGTTTCCCTTCCTACACTCCTTCCTCACTGCTCTATGGCTTCATTTGGTTTTGTCCCAGCACATCTTGGCTTTGCAGTACACCTTACACAGGAAAGGCAGGACAGGTAGGGACACCTTGGATCATCCAGGGAGGGGACACAAGCCAGGAAAGATCCTGCTACTCGAGTGATTTTTAAACCTTCATTTGCAGAAGCAGCAACCACCTGAAGGTTGGGCTTTGCAGTGCTCAGAGTGCCTTCACCAGCCCTGGCAGAGCCACTGTGACTTTCCCCACCAGAGAGTGGCTGCCTCTGCCGGGGCTGTGGGAGCTCCCATTTCACTCAGCTGCACAAACCAACTGGGCCACCCCACTCAAGGTCTGCAGAGACCAAATCCGAGCAGAGACTGGTTGGTCATTCCTTCCTTAGATGTTTTCTCCCATCAGTTCCTCCTGGGAAAAGCTCGTGAGCATGCGTGAGCACCTATCAAAGCTGAAAGTCTGGACTTGGCAGGAGCAAAGTTTCATCCCATGAATTTGATCTGAAATTGCAAAAAAACAAACCCCAAACCATCTGGATTCTACCTGCATTGGAAACTTCAGGAAGGTAAATTATTTTACCAAATAGATTTATACTTTCACTGTTAGCTGATCAACGTTGGCTTTCCTGAGAGTACCCACCGGGATGTGGCTACAAATGTTCTTCTCCAGGAAGCTGAAATGTCCTGATGATCAGCTCTGAAAAGCAGGTGGAGACACCCCTCATCTTCTCTTGCTTCATCCTGAAGCACTGTTTTATCAGCAGCAGAAACAACAGCGGGATCATCCAGAGAATTTGGGAAAGGGAATATTCCCTGTGGACAGAAATTCCTGGCGCTGGACAGTTCTTCAGCCAGAATGAATCAACACACTTGAACTGACTTCTGCAATGCTGCACTACTTCACACACCTTTGTACCTGCAGAGCCTCCACCAGGTGCTTCAAACGCATTTTATAAAGATAAAAGAGAAAAAAAGCCAATTTTGAGCCCCAAAGATCTCCTAAAATAACTCAGTGTGGAAGGCAGGAGATGGGAGCGGGACAGGGGCTGTAGGAGCCTGGGTGGATTTGTGCAAGGACACAGCTGAGGGGGACTAACTGAGGCTGAGGGGAATATCCACCACTGCTGCTGCTGCTGCTGCTGCTGCTGCTGCTGCTGCTGCTGTCTCCAGGCTGAAGCTGGAGCTGCTCCTTCTCCACTGTCTTTTGCATCAGCAGGTATTTGCTTTTTCTGGTCCCAAAAAAAGTGTAACAAAACCTCTATTTCATATAGAACTTTCAAGGTCACTTGCATAAAATGTACAAAAAGCACATTTTTGTTGATGGAATGGCCTTTTGATAATGAGGTAATTAGTGATATTACAGCAGGAGAAAAGGGGGGGATTTCTTCCTCCTTTTCTCCCTTTTTGCAAACCCAGTGAAGTGGCAAATTTTGTCGCATTTGCTGTATGTGCACAATATTTCACCCAGCTCCACAAAGTAATGTGTTTTTTGAGCAGCTACTGTATTTGCTGAAACTAAGTTATAATAATTTGATGACTGGGAACAAGATTAATTCAAGGAACTACTATTCTCATGACAATTGCAAAATCCAGTAGGGGACAGAGTGAGTATGAATAGAAGTGTTCAGGCATCTCCCTGCTTCATCAGTGAGGAGCCTGAGATGGAAAAATATCCAGCAAGGATATGAGGGGGTCACATCTCTGGAGGTGCAGCGAGGTAAGCAATTAATTCCTCCATAAGGAAACCAGGAGCTGCAATCAAAACTATCATGAATATCTATACAATAGGAGGATAAAACCCAGGGAAAGATATAATTACATTAAATTATAGCAACTGCCATGCAAAAGTACCAATGAAAGTAACAAAGAGCACTGTCATTTCCTCTGGAAGTGATGTTTGATGGTGCCGCAGTGTAGGTGCTGAAAGGGCTTCAGCAGTGAATTTCTTCAGCTCTCTAGCATTTTGTGAGAGCTCCGTCTTTCCCATGCAAGCTAACCAAAACAAAGTTAGGAGTTTGTCAATATCCACACCTGCTCTTGTTTTCCCCAGGTTGTTATGGCTTCAAATAGAAGAACACTTGGGAATGGACATCTTAGAGTTGGGCCAATCCTCTCAAGGGGTGATGGCCAGAGGACCAATTACTTGATGCCATTTAACTCACTTTTTGCTAACTAACATATAAAAACCTCGGGAAAAAAGCCATTAAATTGGCTCTTGCCACCATCTCTACTGACCCTGGGCTTGGTGTGGTTTTCCCACGTGTCCACGTTGCAGCAGCGACACCGCAGTGCTCCCGTCCCCCGGCGCGGGGAGATGCGCCGGGTACCCAACAGCTGCGGGGAAAACAGAGCCCTGTCCCAGCCCCACTCACAGCACAACTGGCAACAGCACCTGGTTTGTCACCTAGGATGTGACCATCAAAACTGTAGCTCCTGGCTGAGCTATCTTCAAAGGAATTTTACATTTTTTCCACCCAAAAAGCTACAGCTCCCTGTACAAAGCAACACTGGGCCGTCCCCTGTTCTCCCACAATGTGAGTACCAACTGCCAGTAATGCTGCAAAGAAATTTGGAGAAATGGTTTGCAGATTAACATTCTCAGAGTGGAAGCAGATGAGACCAAATTTAGAGCAAGTAAGTGATATGCACATATGTTATATAAAAGCCTAATATTCACTGAAGAGAGGGAAGTATTTCTCAACTGCGTGTACCAGGGAGCTGGGATTTGGAGATCTATAAATAGTTTGCTGAAGTTATGGAAGTAGAGAATTACAGGACAAAAAAAAGAATAACAAATTAAAAATTATCAGAAATTGAGTTGGTAAGAAAATTTTCTGTTCTGCATCAGAAGAAACCCCAAGACTTTTCCTGCTGCCATTCTGTTACAAAAGCACTTTCCCCCAGCCAGGTGTTGGCTCAGGTTTGGCACCTGCTGGGACGTGCTCAGGGTTCTCTGCACTGTGGTTTTACAGAGCTGTGTGTGAGATCACTCAGTCACTTTTGAGATATTTTTGTGCAAACAGAAGAGCTGCTGTTAAAGAGTTTTAGCTGTTCTGAAGTCAGTCTCTATCCCACTTTGACCAGATAACACTGGAAATAAAAAAGCCCTCACCAACTTTTCTCAACAAACCTTGAAAGCAACGTATTTTAATAAAATCACTCTGGAGAAACTGGCATTGCAGTCAGGCAGCATCATGGTGTAAAATCCCAGCCACACATAGAACTGACCTCTTTTAAAGGTTCCAACATCTTGCTCACTGTTGCACTGTTGTTTTACCTGTTTGTACTTCGCTTGTGTTGTCTCTGCAGGAGTTTTAATCAGCGCAGTCTCATTAAAAGTGGATTTTCTGAATGGAAACTGCACCTCGGAAAACAATGCACGAGTTCTCTCAGCTTAACGTCAACACATGCAAAAGAAGGAGGCAGAGGATACAAAATGTGATCTCCTGATGTCAAACCCTCGTGGCAGGGCTGTGCTGGCAGCAGCAATGCAGAGCAAGGAACCGGCCGAGCTGTGAGGCTGAAGTTCTCCCCATCAAGTGATTTAAGCAGAACAAATTGAAGCTTGCAGGAGTCTGAGCAGTAAAACCCGTGGAGTTGTTAAACTGGCTTTGCTTAAAATGAGGAATTAGTTGGCCCATTTCTTTTCATGGCGAGCAGTGAATTTGGGTTGTCCATCAGAGGACGGGCTGTAAATCGGGTGCTGTGGGAGCAGAACAGGGCAGGAACCTTGGGCCTGGTGGTGAGACCTCACAGGAAACTGCCTGGGAACAGCAGGGATCCTCTGGACAAACAAAGCCAAACACACACAGATCCAAGGGGTAAAATGGAGCAAACCTGTGGCCAGGTCAGACCTGCCAGGGCTGTTTGCTGAGATGGGGACAGTGACATCCCGTGTGCTGCACTGAGCACCTGCCTGGATTTATTCAGTGGTTCTGTTTACACAGAGGCTCAAGTATTGTGTGTGAAGTATTTTACAACCTGAGGTCAAGTTCGGGATAGGATAAATTAATCCAGCTCTGGGGAAGTCAGAGGAATTGTGCCCATTAATTCATGCCATGCTGCAGGGACAATGCCCTAACAACAGGATGAAGAGAGATCCCGTTGTTGTTCTGCTAAAGCAATAATGAACCCCCTAATTTACTGTTTCCAAACCAGCTTATTCCATTTGAGAGAAGAATGCGCTGGGTTGCACCTAGCCACCAAATCTGAGCACAGCTATCATTAATTTACTTTTTATGTATTTTCATTGTAATGGCTGATAGCAAAACTTGGGAAGAGGAGATGGTCCCACACAAGCAGCTGTGAAAAGATGTCCCAGAATTCAGACAAACAGCATTGTTAATAGACTCCTCTTGGTGAGGAGAGAAAACATGGTGTCAATCACGCCTGCTGACAGGGTGCAATTAACCCAGCATCAAATTGTAGGGAGATGGATGGGACCAGATGGTCCTGTTATCCTAACAAAGGATTATACAGCAAGTGTCCTTCGGAAGGAAGAGCGTTTTTTTAACAGAGACCTTTGGAACAGCTAGAAATAAAAAAGGATGATGGGAGCTAAAGAGACGTTACAGAAAAGGGAAACGAGCAAGCCGTGGTTTAAATATGAATTGCAATGGTTAATTATGTGCTTTAAGTACAAATATATGTTATATTTTGATCATAATGGTGCCTGCTGAAATTTATCCAAAAAGGCCTCCCAAAGGATTGACGTCAGACAGAATCACTGTGAGCAAAGCCAGCAAGGAATGATCAAAAAATCAGCATTCTCGCTGTTCCTGAACAAATGACTTCATTTATTAACCTAAAACTGCCCAAATGCTGCTCTCCTGGTGTGCTGCACTTAGGGGGAATACACATTTTGAAGCCTAAATAGCAGCAACTGTACCAGGCTGAGCAGGGCACCCCAAAATCCTTCCCAGTGAGCAGAGCTTGGGATCACATGCTTGGAACTAAAGCTCTCACTCTGCAAGATAGATTATTAATTATGTGGAAGACACAACCAATTTCTGCAAAGAAATCAGGAAAAACATGTAACTAAGAGGAATTTCTAGAAAAGTAAAATATCCTAAAAATCTGTTCTCATTTTCCCCGAGTGTCAGACAAATGATGCAGCAGGTGATGGCTCAGGTCTGTCCTGCAGGCACCAAAACATCCCCCAGTGACTGCAGCTCCCTTTTTCCTGGCCCCTGTCCTCACACTCTGAAGGAATTTTTCTGGCAAAGGCATGAAGCTTCTGTGACATTTCCTGTGATTTTTCAGCTTATGATTCTCCCTCTTGTCTAAATTCCACAAGATCCAGGCTTGCACAAGTAGATCAAGAATTTCCTGTCCTTTCCCTTTCCTCTCCTTTTCCCTTTCCTTCTTCCTTCCTCTTCCTTTTTCCTTCCCTTTCCTGACATCACCTTCCATGAAGCCAAAGGAAATGTTTTGCAATGTGGATCGACCCAACCACAATTAGAAAAAAGGTGCCCTGCTTGACACCTTTTCAACATCATCCAGCTGGAATAATATCAGCTCTTTTCCAACCACGGAAATTATAAAAGATCTAATCAGCAGATAGGATATAGTCATAGAAAATGCACATCAGCACACCTTAAAGAAAGTAAAATATATCCTGAAAGTTTAATATCCCCCTTTCTTGGACCTAAATAGGCCCCTTTGGAAAACTATTTTATTGTTTCTCATTAAATTAGAATTGTGCTGAGATGCCACTATCTACCATTTCCTATTATTATTAATGTGAAAAAAAAATAAAATCATTGCATATTCAGCATTTCCCCAGTTAAAACAAGTCAGAACGAAAATCTGAGCTGCGTTTTTTCTTAATTCATGCTAATTTAAAACCAGAAACTTCTTTACTTCTGTCCCCCCCCCCAGTTTGCATCTGCATTTAAAGATAGCAATATTTTCTAATGATAATTAAGAACCTTTAATTTATTGGTTTATTACTTCTGTGCTACATTAGCAGCTCTTACAGAAGCAGCTCAGAGATACCACATGTGAATGTGCCTAATTCCTCTCTCATTAACCCCAGAAACACGCAGCAATTTCCAGACAGCTCAGACCAGGAGTCACTGGATGGTCCCTGCTTTCCAAGCTGTTGGTGGGAGCTGACACCACAACCACGAGTCCCAAATCTGCTGCTCACTGAAATTTCAGCTTTTGTGACCCTCAAGTGCTTAACAGTTACTGCTCTGAAGAGGAGCTTGTCCTGTACCACCATTTACGTATTTAAGGGATGTTGTGTTAAAGAAATGTTCACATTTTTGTGCAGTTTGCTCAAGGCAGAGCACTTGAAATCAGGCTGGTGTTTTTGTCAACAAACCAGCAAGCAGCAGATGTACGTATGGATAAGAGGAAATTCAGTGTACACTGAACACTTCTCAATGCAATGGTGGGGACCAACTTTACTAATTTGCCCAAAGACTCTTCAGATTTCATTTGATACCAGAACAGGATTTACTGTAAATTTCCCAGGCATTTCTGGGTCTTGTTTAACATTCAGTGAAGTCCAGTCAGGGCATGGAAGAGAAGAGCTGCATGACAGGGATTAGATCTTGGGCAGGAATTGTTCCCTGGGAGGGTGGGCAGGCCCTGGCACAGGGTGCCCAGAGCAGCTGGGGCTGCCCCTGGATCCCTGGCAGTGCCCAAGGCCAGGCTGGACATTGGGGCTGGGAGCAGCCTGGGCCAGTGGGAGGTGTCCCTGCCCATGGCAGGGGTGGGATGAGATGATTTTTAAAGTCCCTTCCAACCCAAACAATTCTGGAATTAGAAGCAACCTGTCCAACCTGGCCTTGGAATGCCTGCCAGAATTCACTCCAAATCCCAGCCTGGCAAAGCTCATGCAGGTGGATGAAGAAATCTGCAACACCTCCTATTTTGGCTGTTAATTCCTGTAAATTCCCTGCTCTGTGCTGTAGGCAGGAGGATGCTCTGGCTTGTGCCCCTTGCAGGTCCCTTTTACAGCTGCTGCTCTCTGTCCTGGCAGAATCTGTCTCCGGGCATCCCATGGTCTTGCAAAATTCCAAGTCTCCTCCATGCCATCACTTGGAAAAGACTTTAGAAAGAATCACACCCTTTCCCACCCCCTTTTTTCAAACTGTTGGAGAAGTTTGGAGCATCTGGAGCCAGAGGGATCCCAGGAGTTCATTAGTGGCCCAGTTTCCCGTGGCTCTGTGCCACGGCACTTCTGCCTGAGCGATCTCGACAGGCAGCCCTGTCCTCATATGGAGTTTTTAATAAGTGTCACAGAACCTGAAGTCCTAACGTGTCCCTAACGTTACTTTTTGGCATCGTTAACCACCAGAGATGAAAGAATGAAATTGAAATGTCTGTCTCCAGAAAAAAAAAAAAAAAAAGGAATCTCACCTGGGCTGGGCGTGAGGGAATGAAGGGCTGGGGAAAGCTGTGGGAGGATGAGGTGAAATCCCTTCCCACTCACCTGCCCCAGTGCAGCGGGGGGCAGCTGGAAATGAGCACTGCTTGACATCTGCACGGGCAGCTGCTCCCAAACAGCCTTTGGAGCTGCCTTTGGGATGAGCTGCCCATGGAATTGGCTGTTGGCTGGGCTGTGCTGGGGTTTGTGATGAGGAGAGTTGACAGCGACAGGACAAGAGGGACCAGAGACTCTGCTGCTCCCAGCTGAAGGCACAAAGGGATCTACAGGAACCTGGGAGCAATGAGGGGATCCCCAGGAATTTGGGAGCAATGAGTGGATCCCCAGGACTTCAGGAGCAATGAATGGATCCCGAGGAATTCGGGAGCAATGGATGGATCCCCAGGAATTCGGGAGCAATTTATGGATCCCCAGGAAATGGATGGATCACCAGGAATTCAGGAGCAATGAGTGGATCCCCAGGAATTCAGGAGCAATGAATGGATTCCCAGGAATTCGGGAGCAATGGATGGGTCACCAGGAATTCAGGAGCGATGGATGGATCCCCAGGAATTCGGGAGCAATGGATGGATCCCCAGGAATTCGGGAGCAATTTATGGATCCCCAGGAATTCAGGAGCGATGGATGGATCCCCAGGAATTTGGGAGCAATGGATGGATCCCCAGGAATGGTCCCCAGGAATTCAGGAGCGATGGGTGGATCCCCAGGAATTTGGGAGCAATGGATGGATCCCCAGGAATTCAGGAGCGATGGATGGATCCCCAGGAATTCGGGAGCAATGGATGGATCCCCAGGAATTCGGGAGCAATTTATGGATCCCCAGGAATTCAGGAGCAATGAGTGGATCCCCGGGAATTCGGGAGCAATGGATGGATCCCCAGGAATTCGGGAGCAATGGATGGATCCCCAGGAATTCAGGAGCGATGGATGGATCCCCAGGAATTCGGGAGCGATGGATGGATCCCCAGGAATTCGGGAGCAGTGGAGAACCCCATTTCCACACCCACAGCAGGGAAGGAAAGGCGTTGGTGTGAGTGACTGAGGCTGGGCAGAGGGGTGGAAGCTGCTGCCCCACCAGTACGGAGCCAGCCAATATCCCACAGTACGAGTTTGTAGGAATATTTCAGTGGATACTCTTGGAAAAATTGCAGTATGGAATAAATGAGGCTTTAATTACCTTCTGTTGTTCCAGTGTAACCAGCTTGGCTCTTTTTACTCCAAGTCAAATTACAGATGTATCAAGAAAGGCCCAAACCTGAGCCCGTATTGGATATCATGTACAGAGTTACAAATCCATTCCTAAAACATAATATTTATTACTTAGATATATCTAATATAAATATTATCACTTAATACTTATTAATGTGATTTTGGTGGTGAGAGGTTTTTTTAATACATATTTTCAAAGACTCTCCTAGCTCAAAGTTTTAAATTTCTTTTTAAAATGGATCTGTGTGTCTTTGGGCAAACTAGTGTGGTAATTTTAAGGGAGGAATTTTCTGGGTTTTTTTTTACTATTGCACATCATTGAAAAATTTGTATTAAGCTATGCTTTAAATCAGCATTTTCTCAAATTGAAGAACAACTGATGCTAAAGTAGATGGTAGGTTATAATACTTGTAATTTGCATAAAAATAAAAAAAACCCAGTTTATCATGAGTGTTATTTCTAGCAAGGATTTCTAAAACCAGTGGCTAGGAAATATTGTTGATTTTCAGACTAAATCCATCTAATTACAAAAGCAAATCCACAGAATTGCCAGGGTTCATGGGAGAGATAATCAAATCACATTTGGAATGAGGGAGAGGCTCCACGTGGAACTGCTGATACAGCAATTTCATTGCAGCACTTTAGCAGCTAAAAAGTTCTTTAAAAGATGTCACAGGTTTACCAGCTTTGAAAGGGATACAGAAATTAAGGAAAACAAAAAAAAACAGTCAAAAAGCAGATGATTTTGGGTCTTCAAGATGCACAGTTTTTTACAATTATATTAATTTTTTAAAAAAAACCCGTAATTTCCATGTGCTCAGCACAAAGCAAGATCTATCTGGAGTTCAGCTCAGTGGGGCTAAAGGCAAACTAATAATTTAATTCCAGTGAATATTGATGATCTCAAACGTATTTCTTGAGATATTTCTGCAGTAACTTCTACATTTATTTATGTACAAGCAAAAAGGGCTTTATTCTCAAAATCAGATCTTTATGACCGAAGTATCATAAAGTTTCTCATTGATTCAAAAGAGTTTTTGCTGATTCTCATGTTTGAAACAGAACAGATTTTTTTTCCACCTTTGCAACGTTCTCCTTTTGTTGCAGAGTGTTAATTAACTAATTACAGTGAAAATTAATCTGACCACAATTTTTATCAGACCATGCAGGCGCTGCTGCCCCTTTCAGGAGAGACTTTTATTCAAAATTTGGCCCCAAATCTTAAAGGCTGGCAAAGACAAACCACTGAATTTTACCTAGAAGCTGGAGTTATATTAATGTCAATATTTAGCACTTCAGTGCTGCTTTTTCTTGTGGAAAGCATGGTAAAAATCTCTGTATCAGTTTTATTTTAAGAAGAAATATTTAATTATTAAACTTCACATCTTTTAAGCAACAGCAAAACTGCCATTCAAAGTTTATGGAGACCTGACTTTGAGGGTTAAATTATCACTTCCCCAAAATTCCACCCTCACCAAGGGTCTCTTGGTGGTTGTTCCAAACCAGGAACATTCCGATCCCTTTGGAAATTTGAGTCCATGGGGACCTGCACAGGAAAATATGTGGCAGAACAGGGATTTGCCTTCAGATATCCTCTGGGCTTAGGATACAGCCATCAGCACTGGGCCATCCCATAAAACACTGGTGCCAAATCAGGAGAGCAGAACTAAGATCCCAGTGCAAATCCAGCCAACAGGGACTGTCACAGTGAAATTGCTTTTTTTGAACTCATGTGGGACTTTTTTTGACCAAAATTCATTGAAACAGGTTCAGCCTTTCCCTCTCCCAGCAAAGCCACGCATTTTTGGTGCTATTTGCCAAGCCAGATGAGCTGGATGTGACAATTCCCATTTGGGATTGGGGAATGTTTCTTTTATTTTTATCAGCCCTGAAGTTAACGTTGCATTTCCACAGGGCCCTCACACCAACAGCATATAAATACCTCTGACCAAAAATGTGTGTCAGCAGTGCCACCAAGACTTTTTTCCTCCCATTTCTTTATATTAAGCTCTGCTAAATGCTGGGTCTGTCAGCTGGGCTCGGCTTCCAGCCACAGGAGCCTTGTTGAGCTCAGATTTGCACCCCGGGCATTTTAAACGTTGATGTGCCGTGGTAAACCCCAAAGTTTGGATGCTGCAAGTGGTTGTTCATCAACTCCTCCTTTCATGAAGATGATGAGGGCACAATCTGGGCCTCAACATCTGCTCTGTACAGCTGCAAAGAACAGCCAGAAACCAGGAAAAGCAACTCCAGCGAGTGGGGTTAGAGTGGGCTCCGTGTGGAGTGCTGTCAATAGGTTCCTTGTTGCTAAGGAAACTATTTCCTTGGTAGCTGCATGTTTGCCACATCTCACTAAATTGGTGTCAGTCTCGAGCAAGGAACAACGTGGTGTGGCATTGCAAGAAATAAAAACCCAAAGAGGCTGAAAGTTTATTAAGGACTGGCTCAGAAAAAAACTCAGCCAAACTGGAAACACAGTTTGGTGACTCGTGGGAAAGCTCTGATTGTGCCAGAGTCCTTAGGTGGCAAAGAGTTAAAAGTATTTGTACAATAAATAAAAATATTTTTGTCTTCTGAAAATTGGAAAGGCAGCCTTTTAGGCGAATGCCCTTTTAGCTGCTGGAAACCTCAGGTGCTGCGCTCAGGGGGCAGCAGAATGGATGGGGCACTATGGCATTCTTTGCTTCTTCACATCAGTGTAAACCTTAAAGGATATTTTTACCTTCTAATATTAATTGCTTGGTAATTTACAACCTCAGAGTGGGCAATTCAGGTTCTAAGCACACTCAGAAAATCGGGACTATAAAAATACACTGTGCACTTTTGTGCACAATTACCAAGAACAGTTTGTAAGGAAATGATCAAGTCTACAATTCTTGTATCCACTGCAGCTCCCTTCCTCTCTGCTTCCCAAGGATCCTTATCTTAGCAGTGGAAAGGATTTCCTTAGGCAGAGTGTTTTTGGAAACGGGAGATTCCAAATGCACCAGTCCAAAGGCTGCACCATTCAGTGTGTTCTGGTAACTGTGCTAACCCCATGCTATAAACCAACCAAATCCTGTCCACGTGATTGGGAAATGAATTCTGCCAAAGGGGCTGAAGAATGAGATCAGCTTCATGAGATGAACCCCACTGAGGAACACCATCA
Source organism: Rhipidura dahli (assembly GCA_013399225.1). Classification (NCBI taxonomy): domain Eukaryota; kingdom Metazoa; phylum Chordata; class Aves; order Passeriformes; family Rhipiduridae; genus Rhipidura; species Rhipidura dahli. The sequence continues at coordinate 1,482,853 of VXAC01006219.1, forward strand.
TTATTTCTATAGCTACTCCACAGATCTGTAAAATCCCCAACCCCAAAAAACCTCACAGTTTCACTATTTGTGCTCTTTCCCAAATTCCCCAAAAAGCCATTGTTTTGTCCCCATCAGGCTGTGAAGGAGGAAGCCACGAGGAGAAAAGGGCTGTGACTGTCAGGGTGCAGATGAGGTAAAGAGCACCCAGATGCTCCAAATTCCCCTTGCCCAGACCACCTCTGCTCCACAGGAACTCTGAACTGGAGAAACAAGCTCGAGTGAACTGCTGTCACTCAGTTCAACAGAACTGAACCACAAAAAATATCCCAGTTCAACTCTTACTAACTTAGGCTTTCGGTTCTTTTTCTATTTTTTTTTTTTCCTAGGCATGTTCTACCTTTCAAAGCTGCCCCAAAGCCACCAGCTTTTCCTGCAGCCTCAGGAAGAGGGCAGGTTCCTTCCACTGAAAAAAAGCAACCCTGATTTATCAATAAATAGGCACAGCTTAGGTTTAAGCACAGTTTAGTTTTAGCCACAGTTACTGTGTGCACCTGAATGCTGTCTCTGGTGCCTTGAGAAGAGTGAAAGACACCGTGCTTGAGGTGATGTTTTTTTCAGGTGCTGCTGTTTAATTTGTATTCTTGGTGTTTTTGAGGATCGTCCCTTCAAAACTGATTTGCTCCAGAGGAACAAACCTACCCTGGCCTCTCTTGTGCTAATTAAAGAGTCTGGTGCTTAGCACTGGGGATCAGAAATGCTATGAGGTATGGGAAATAAAAAGTGTATCAGAGGACTTTAATGGGGACATCGAGGTTAATATCTGTCTACGCTCCTTCTGGAGAAGCTGCAAGCGAGACAATTTATTGGATGGGACCCGAGTTTTATGTTTAATTACCAAAGCCCGGTTTCCTTAGCAGCACAACTCCCCATCGCTGGCAGCCGGAGAGGAGCAGCCAGAAATCCATCAGCGGGACCTGCAGCAGAGGGGACACTGCTCAGCAGGGTCTGGCACGCCGTGCGCGGGGCTGCCACCGCGGACCCCGACAAAAACACTTCACACCCGGCTGACACCGACAGCCGACTGCTGAATATTCATCAGACCGCTCCGAAACTGCAATATTTGAGTTATCGTGAGATCAAGCCACGCAGAAGATCAAATAAGGAGAAATTCTTTCTTGGCACGGGTTCCTCCGGCGCTTTCTTCCCTCGCAGCCCGGAGCTGCAGGGACACCAGAAGTTTCCCGCAACTCCGAAATAAAAGCGCTGCCGAGAGCTGGTGGGGCACGGGGAGTGCCACACTGGCATTTCGGTGTCATTGGCAGCTTTCCTCGATTATTGACACCCCTGCTCCTGTAGCAGCCTGCAGAGCTGCAGCCCGAGCCTCCCGAATTTGTCACTGTCACTCCCCAAGCGCTCGGCATTGTGCAGGAAATTGTATGTGTAAAGCAAAACTGCCTGCGCCCCGCTCCGCCTCGGCAGCGGGGCTGGGAGGCTGCTCCGCACCGAAACAGAGGTTTTATGTGTCCTATTATGTGCCCCAGCAAGAGCCATAAATAATTGTGACAAGGATTTTTTATTTTTTTTTTCCGGTGTTACATGCGAAAGTCCTTGACTGCGCCTCCTGCTCCAGCCCCCCTCCCTCCCGAGCGCTCCAGCTGCCAAGCTGCATGATGATAGATGGCACTGTGCAGCAAATGACAGCCCGATAGATTTTTTAGTTTGTGCTTTAGAGAGAATCAGATATGCTGTATAAAGCAATAAAAAAAGCATACTCACAAGGTGGGTTAAAAATAGCTGGCACAGCAGGAGATGAGTTTGCTGTTTATCAAAAAAGTTAAAGCTTCACATGCAAAGTCCAGGTGATGTGTTAATTCTTTTAAATCTTAGCCAGGAGTCATTTTCTTGGACAAACCTATGAGGTGCAATTTTTTTACCCTTCCATCTTTTAATATGGAACACACTAAAAGCCTGGTTATAAACTTCCCTGAGAGTAAGGACAGCATCCAAAATACAAGGGGGAGTACACTTGATCCTTAAAATGAGATGAAGGAAGTCCTGAGTCCCTACAAGGCTCTGAATCAAACAGGGGATGTTTGACAAGTTGCCTTTCAAATCAGATCTTGAAATGTGAGCCCAGACTCCCTGAAAACTTTCAATCCTCAAGCCCCTGAAGACAGCAAGGGTCTTGCCTGTGAAATTTGATCAAGATTATTTGAGAACCAATACAGACAATTATTTTCATCTCCGATAGATCATATCTGACAAAAAAAGACATATTTAGGTTTTTAGGGTGTATTATGTTCTCTCATATGCGACAATGTAGTGATCTGTGGGTGACAAAGCAGCTGGCAGGAAAGAAAGGGGGCATTGCGGTGTGATGTTTGTGCAAAGTGCATTTCAAAGGCACAGGGAGCCCTCGTGGTCAAACGCAGGAGCTACAGAAGGAAAAGGGTGGGAAAAGGGTGAGCAAACGCCTCTGTTCCCTTCACTGGTCAAATCTGACAATCACAGAGTCATAAGGCAATAGTTTTTCCTCATGTTTGGTATTTTTCAGTAATTGCAGATGACGTTGTGAAGAACAGGATGTTCCCCTGAAATGTACACCGAGCACAGCTGAGATGTGCAAACTTGGAACTTGTCCTGTCCTTTCCACTGGATGTTAACTTGACTTGTTTTCCTCTGTGCTTTCTATTGATCTGGATCCTGTGTAACAAATGGCCTGGCTTCCCAGCCACCTTGGAAATGTCATGCAGGAGTCAACAAAAATACTTAGTGTATGTTTTATAAAGAATTACAGCTGGCTCTGAATTACTCTGGCTTTCATCCCTGCGAGCCCAGCCTGGTTCTCTCAGTGTCGATGGATGAGCAGGAGGACCAGGAAATGATTCAGTGAGCCAGTGAGTTTCCCAGTTCATGGACATGACAGCCCCAGACATACTTATTCACCCTGCCTCTGCCTCATACACTGCACTTGGAGCTGCTCTGTAATTTAAGAGTACTCAGTATATCAGATCTCAACTCTTTTTCCCCCCTGATTTCTGATGAATCATGTTAGGAAAGCTGTGGTTTCAACGCTGGAGGATGTGACATAATGCAAAACAGCTCAAGAAGTATATTAAAAAAATATGTCTGTCAGACTTTATATGGCTGGAAGGGGATAATTTGAATTATATGCCCATAATTCAAATTTGGGGATAATTCAACACCCAAGCAGATACATTTCTAGCTGTACCCAGCCATCTGATATAATACTGGCCATTGTTTATTACTTACTTGTATGTTGTTACAGCATCACCTCCCTCTGCTATGCTTAGGGGACAGTTTACATTTCCATAATAAAATCCATTTTCCATAAGTTTATAACTCAGTTTACATTTCACAAGGCTGCTGCCTGGCATATGAATTTCACTTCAATTCCTTTTGGTTTAACTAAAATTTCAAACCAGCTTATTCTTTAAAAAAAAAAAAGAAAAAAAAAATTAATCAATGCAAAGGAGAAGTATGTAATGCCATTTCCCAGCCCAAGGAGTCTGAGCAACTCCCTGCTATCCACTCGAAAAATGACCTATTAAAGTCCTTTTTACAAGAACCTGATGGATTTAGGACCAAATGGAACTACTTAAATAAGCAGATGTTCCAGCATTGCTATATTTAGAGATAAGGGAGCAGGAATGAGGCACGGAGCTGGAGAGGAGAGAGGGAGCATCTCGGGCGTGGTGTGACAGCAGCAATCCACAGCCACCCTGTGCCCATCGTGGAAACAGCCCCAGGGCCTCACTGAGGGGTGTGTGGGACTAAACCCAGCACAGACAGCACCCAGGGAGCGGCTGGAGCTGGGCCAGGAGGGGGTTAGGTTGGATATTGGGAAAGGTTCTTCCCCCAGAGGGTGCTAGCACTGCCCAGGCTCCCCAGGGAACACAGAGAGGCTGCCGGAGCTCCAGGAGCGTTTGGGCAGCGCTGCCAGGGATGCCCAGGGGGGGTTTTTGGGGGGTCTGGGCAGGGCCAGGAGCTGGACTCAATGATCCTGTGGGTCCCTCCCAGCTCAGGGTGTTCTGTGATTCTAAATTCACAGACAGATGGAAACAGCAGAGGAACAGAGGAACAAAACCACTGATTTCCATGTTGAAGTCTCCTGCAGCCCCCAGATGAGAAGCCTGGGCAGAGCAGTGGGTTGTTACTTAAAGGATAAATCCAGAAATACCCACAGATACCTGTCTCACAGCCACCCCAGAGGAACAGGGCTGAGCAGTGCCCTCTCTGCAGGCACCTGGCTCATCCCACACATCCCTCCCTCCACGCCTCTGGATTTCCCCCAAACTCTTCATTTCCACCCCAACATTCTCCTCTCTCTCTTTACTGTACCCCCACTGCACAATTAAAGGGACCTGTATTAACTTTTTATTTCCCTATCACTTTTCATTTTCCCAGCGTTTCTGGCCGAGGAGCAGTGGCAGGAGCTGAAGGAATTGCCAGGGATCCCATCACAGTGCCTGATTTAAGGCTTGCCGACCAGGAGCAATGAGCTCAAGACTGAACGATGCTCCTGCTCAGCGGAAGAACTTCTCCCAATTTCCCAAAGGTGCCTCTTTCATTTCCTGAAATACCCTGAAATAACAAAATCTTCTCAGTCACACAAGCAGAAAATAACATAAGTGTCTCTTCACCCTTTCTACCTGTGCCCTGTTACAGCATCAGCTGGGGAGTTATGGGCGCTAAAATGGGGGGAAAAAGGCTTTTCTGCTCCCCTGAGATGTGTGATCCAGTGAGCACATGAGAAATTGTGAAAGCTGTCTGATACTTGGTCACCAGACCACACCATCATGCTTGCTGTTTTTCCTGATTAGTTCTGGAAAAATAGTTCCTTCTTTTAAATCCACAAGGGAATTTAATGGAAAACAGTGAGTATTGACATATCTTAAACACAGAGGCGTCTGTCTCTGATGAAATGACAGCTCCAACCATTCCCTAACCCCGTTGCCTGTTTCAGTCAGTGTCTTTGCAGAGCTGCCAAGAGGTTGGGAGGATCCAGGGGTTGTGTAAGTAGCCAAAATCCACTGGAAGACAAAGGTGATGCAACCTTATTCCCAACAGTGGGCCGTGCCTCTCCCCGAGCCCTGAGCAGGAGGGATCAGGGAGAGGGCTGAGATGTGGCTCCTTCCCAGACAAACCACAGAGCTCTGCTGCCCTGTGCTCCACAGGAGCAAGGGTCACCCAGCAGGCTGGTGAGCGTGGGGGCAGCTTTGGGACACGTGGAGCTGGTGCTGCCCTTTTGGGTGCTGCAGGGTTGGTGATGTCAGCACTGCCGAGCAGGGCTCCTTCCAGCCTCCAGCTCCTCCAGCCATCCCAGCTTTGCACAGGTTCATACATGTGTCTCTAATCATCACACCGGGGCTGCACCTCATAAACATTGTCTTTCTTGGAAGAAAATGTTTGCTTTCAGGTCAAACTGAATCACTGGGCAGGCAGGGAGGAGGCAGAGGGGAGTTTATTATGCATGTCTGGTCTGTCCAAGAAGAGACAGGATTAACAGCTAATTTCCTGCCATTAGACTGCAGCCCCAAAGAAAGCTTTTTCAAAGAAATGACTTGCATCTCAAAATGACTTAACATCTGCAAGGAACAAAGATGAGAATCTCACCAGGACACAGCTTGAATTCCAGCTCCTCCTTTATGACTCTTTCTACTGCGGAATTATGAAGTTGTTGTAAATCTTTACAAGGAACAAACCCAGCAAACTCTGCCTCTACCTGAGGCCAGGGCCCTGTGCCAGGAGCAGAATCCTGAGTGTGTGGTGCCAGTCCTGGAGGGTTACAGGGATGTGCTCCCCTGTCACAGGTTTGGAGCTGGAGGGTGCTCTGGTTCCACAAACCCACCCGAGTCAGGTCTGTTGTGATCACTTTTGAAAAGGCTGTGGAAGCTGATGGCAATTTGAAAATCAGCTGAAGGCATCAGACTGCCCAACCTGCTCACTGAAAGCTCCTGGCTTCCCTCCTGGAGCCCTGAGATCCATCCTGCAGACGCCTGCCTGCCACCTGCCCATGCTTGTGATCCAAACGTGCAGCTCTGCTCCTGCACAGGAGGGCAAAGCTGAAGATCCATCCTCAAGCTCCTCAGTCCCATTTTCTCTCTGTTACAGTCTATTCTGGGCTCTTAAAAGATGAATGGAAGAGAAGCAGGCCTGTAACATTTTCTCCTCTCACCTTAGCAACTTCCTTTTTTGCTTTTCACTCCCAGGGTTCAGAAAAAAAAAGGAAAGAGAAGGGAAAACCCACCTGGATTTAGGATCACCTGTAACTTTCTGGGAGCCTGGGCAGGACTGCTGTGTTTGCACAGAGCATCCTCAGCACCACAGGATGGACCCCACCGCCCTTCACCCCGTGCAGAGCAGGGGAAGGCAGTGCCTGCAAACCAGCTCCGAGCAGCTCCCACCTGTGTGGGTGCCAAACTCTCCAGCTGCCTCAACAGGCACAGTCTCACCCGAAATTTTACATTTACAAATCTAGAGGTGACCAGGGAACTGTGTGTGATGGTGAGCAGAGAGTTACTGCTGCCTGCCACTGAGCTGTTTAACCACCGTGCCCGTCTCTGAAGGTTCCATCAGTCAGGCCAAGAAAGGAGTGGAGGGAGGGATTGCTGGTGGCCAGCAGTGCTGTAAAACTCCCTGCAACAACTTCCCTGCTCCTGGAACTCTGCTGAAGCCAGAGGAACAGCAGCATGAGGGAATTCAGTCTGTTAAATTAAAATAACATGGATTAATGCAATGTTCTGGAGGCATTTCCACCTGCATCAATGTCACCATTGAACGTTGTGAAAGTGCTGTGACTCCACTGGAGAATGGAGGGAAAGGGAATATGAGCTGCTGGAAAGGGAACAGCCTATGACTTGGCAGATCAATTAATGACACTTGCAGCCTGCCCTGGGCTGAGCTGCTCTTCAGCCAGGTTAGTGGGGCAGGAGTGGGAAGCCAAGCAGCTCCTCAGCATGGAGCTCTCAGTGTTTCACAGCCTGCACTCCTCATCCCATCTCCACCCTGCCCGGGTGGCACAGGGACAGCTTTCTGCAGTGACACACAGCGGGTGGGAGGATGCTGAGGGGTCTGGAGGGGCCACAGGAGGAGCAGCTGAGGTCACCTGGGTGCTCAGCTGGACGAGGGGAGGCTGAAGGGAGCCTCATCCCTGCCTGCAGCTTCCCGGAGAGGGGCAGCGGAGGGGAGGCTCTGATCTCTCTGTGACCAGGGAGAGCACCCAGAGAGCAGCTGGAGCTGGGCCAGGGGAGGTTTAGGTTGGATATAGGGAAAGGTTCTTCCCCCCGAGGGTGCTGGCACTGCCCAGGCTCCCCAGGGAATGGTCCCGGCCCCGAGGCTGCCAGAGCTCCAGGAGCGTTTGGGCAGCGCTGCCAGGGGTGCCCAGGGTGGGGGTGTTGGGGGGTCTGGGCAGGGCCAGAGGTGGGACTGGGTGATCCTGGGGGTCCCTTCCAACTCAGGATATTCCATGAATCCGTGCCCACCCTCCTGGCCAGCCCTGGCCTCTCTCACAGTGGTGCAGCCACATAGGGAGCTCTGCAGGTCATTCCCACCTGGAATGGGCACTGGGACCATGCTCCCCATCCCACACCCACCAACTGGGCCCTGCTGGGAACATCTCTCTCAGCACCTCGTGGTCAGAGCAGCTCTGCCAGTCCCCAGCACACGTGAGCCCCACGTTTTGTCTCAGGCTTCAATAAGATAAATGAGTTTAATTCATCCTTTGTGTAAGTAGGGACAACTCCTAGAAATTGCACTGGAGTTGAATGTCTTGGCTTGATCCCCAAATTCATTCCTCTAAACAAAAATCTGCCTTAAAATCACTGCTCCCATGGCTGTCATTAGCAGGAGGTATTTGTGACATATATACTTTAAAAATTCCCCATCTAATCACCACCAGCATAAAAGATCTCTCCAAGCACTCCGTGATTCCGGGTTAGATTCTGATGGCAGCTCACCACCACCAACGTGAAAAACAGAGGCTGGGTGGAATTTGTTTCACAAATTGCATTTGTTCAGAGCCACATAACAAAAGAAGCCAGGATCTAGATTAATTATCATGATTATCCTCCAACTCAGAAGTCAGTCAGGCCTCGGGAACAGCTTTCCTTTTGAAGCCTTGCACAATTGCTGATGGGAGCTCACAGCTTATGCACACAAACCCCCAAACTCACACAAAGGCCAGTAAATAAAATGAAATAACAACAAAAAAATCCTATTGCCAAAATTAGGGGGGAAAAGCAACGCTGAGCAATGTGTATTTAACTCTTCCCTGCACACCCAAAGTTGCTAGGGAACGAGGCAGCCTCGCAAGCTGCCGCCACAACTCCATCCACAGAGAGCTGACAGGGACTGACCTTTGCCCACTCCTTGCTGCCTGCCTGTTCCCAGGCGTGCAGGAGCCTGGTGCCTTGACAAACACCTTTGATGGGCACCTGTGCAGGCAGCAGGGTGGCTGCAGGGCGGGCTGGCCCTCTCCTGCCAGCCTGCTCTGAGCTGGAGGAGCTTTCGGGAGAGCCACGGCTGCCAGCGCTGAGCTCCTCCAGGGAAAGGTGGGCTCCCCTTCCCTGAGCTTTCCCGAGTTTTGGAGAATATGAAATTTGTTTAGTGCTTTAAAGCTAAATCTCAGCCTGATGGAGGAGTCCCGTCACTGACTCTTAATGGAATTGCAGAGTAATTCTGAGAAAAAACTTAAATTGAGGCTCGTCTTGCCAAAAGCACACGTGCAAAATTTGCCAAGTGGAAGCTGTGAGTTCATACCAAGTTACACATGAACATTGCTATGTGGAGGTCATACCCCAAATTCCCTAAAACTCTGCATTAAAAACTTAGTGTGTGTTTAATATCATCAGCCAAGGAATTCCGTGTCATTATGTGCGTATTTAATAATTGCAACTTTCAGTGGTAGTGACACAAAAACAATTACTTTTTGAAATTTCTCCCTGTATATGCATTTGAAACTACACAGCCATTAAAAACAGTCTGTCGAATTAAAGGTTGTGCAATTAATTAAGTGCAAATCCTGTAAAACTGGACCAAGGAGAAAATTCATCAAATGGGTGAAATATGACCTATCTTGTCCAAAAGACAAATATGTTTAAACAAAATATGAAAATTGATGACAAAATTACTGGTAGCAAAATGCACACAGAGCAAATATGAGACAGCTGTACTCGGATTCAGCACGGGAGGTTCACCCTGGCGGAATTTGTGATTCATTATCTCCACTGCCTTGTAAAACTTTTGCCAGTTAATCTCCAAAGTACGGCCTTTGTACCTATGATAATAAAAATTCTCTATAAAATCACATATGAGTGTTTAGCTGTGATTTACTGTCCCTTGCCACAATCAGATGAAATCTATTATCAGCTGGGTGTGGGTGCCCAGCAGCGAGGTGTCCTCTGCCACCAGGAATCCCTGCCTTTTCCAGCTGCTGCTTCCAACCTCATCCCCAGGCGTGACCCAGGTGGGGACACCCCCAGGGGCTCTGTCTGCTCTGTCCTGGCCACTGGAGATTCCAAGGGACACTTGGAGGTTGCAGCAAAGTGGGGATTGGGCTCTGCTGGCAGGGAACAGGGACAAGAGGAGAGGGAACGGCCTCAGGCTGGGCCAGGGGAGGCTCAGGGTGGGCAGCAGCAGGAATTTCCCCATGGAAAGGGTGCTCAGGCCTTGGAACTGCCCAGGGAGGTTTGGACCCCCATCCCTGGAGGTGCCCAAGGAAGGGCTGGAGGTGGCACTCAGTCCAGCTTTGGGGTTGGACACAGGTTGGACTCAGATTTTTTCCCACTCAGTGATTTTGGGATTCTGTGTCTTCCAAGCACCCGAAGTTTTTCTGCCATGAAGGAACAGGGTTCCCTCAGCTGTGCCAGCCATCAAACTGGATGTCTGGGCCTTGTGGAAGCCACATGGACTTCACACACCAAGTCCTGGTCACCATATTCTGGGTGACCATATTTTAAAGGGCTTTACTCTCAAAAAAAACCCCCAACTTAAAAATGAGGCTTTTTCTATTTTACCCACAGCAACTCATTGACAGGGAGAGCTGTACATTCTTTGCCTGACACAACTTGAAGGTGCATTTTCCATATCCCAATAAATGGTTCTAGAAATAAGGCACCAGTTGCCTCCTCTTGCCAGCTTTGGCCACAATTCCCCCCACACTTCTTTGCTGATGGGCTGCAGTTGGAAACCGGTGGCATACTGGGGAGCAGGATTTCCCCAGTCACCTTTAATTCAGTGTTTAATGTTGATTAGATCAGACAAAAATAAGATACAGAGTGAAGCATGGTTGTCGTGGTTGTCTAAGGGTATTAAGATACAAAATTCAAGGAATCCAGAGAATATTTATGTTCCATAAAGCAGAAAAGCTCCCAAGGATGTGTGGGGAGAGTGCAGCCAGGATGGGCTTTGCCACGGGGACAGGAGCATCTCCAGGGTCCGTGAGTGACGTTTTTAAGGAAGGAGAAGGGTCTTCCTTCACCAAACCAAGCAGCACAGAGTGAACCCTTTCCCCCTTTGCTTCCTTGTCCCCTGCAGCCTGGCAGGGCCCAGCTGTGACCCAGGGAAGCCAGGCACAGACAGGGAATTCTGCCAGGGAGCGACTCCAGATGCTCTGAGAACATCCCCCAAACACAGCTAACACCTGTGTGGGCAAGGTCCCTGGCTCCTGGGGGTGCAGGGTGGGCACGGAGAGCGCTCCTGGCTGTGTTGGAACACGGGAGCTGATGCTGCAAGGAGGCTCCAGACGTCCCAGCCCAAAATCCAGCTGTGCAGGGAGGGATGGAGGGGAGGGGGCAGCTGCAGGCAGCGCCGGGAGCCCAGCCCGTTATCTCCATATGAAAACATAATGGTGCCATTAAAGCTAAAACCACTGCTAAACTTGATTGAGTAAATTAGTTAATTAACCACAGCATCTAATGCATTCCTCTGAGGCATACCTCAGTTCCTCCAGACAGAATTCCAGTTGTACATTATCCTAGCTGTGAATTTTACTATGATTACACTCCTGGAGTGGCTCTCTGTTTGCCAGTGAAGAGTGCAAGCTGTCTTTTGAATCTGAGATGATTAAATGTTAGCAGGGAATAATGGATATATTTCCTATTTATCTGTTTCCTTTTAAGAAACTTCTCACATTTTATAAATTCTTCTTTCGCTGGCCTTCGTTGGAAAAATTTATATTGAAACAAGTTGAAGGTGGAATGTTTTGGTCTTCTCCAGTTAAGACTGAATATGCAAAAGGTATCAGAGTTTATAAAGAACTCTAAAGGAAAGTAAACCAGGATAGATTTTCCCAAATATGACTTTTTTATTTAATAACGTAAAATTTTCTTCAAACATCTCTTTGCAGGAAAAATGGCCACAGAGCTGGGATCATGAATTTTGCATCTTCCTATCTAATTTACAAATAAGGCAGACTAAAACCCAGATATTCTGATACAGAAATGCCATTTGAGCAAGAAGCTGCCTCATTTGGAAATGTGTGTTTGATTAAGAAATAAAATGTATCTATCAAGGTAGCAGAGTGTGAACTGAGAAGGTTTTCCTTTAACTCCTCTATTTTCAAGGCTGTTGGAGGAGTTATCATGTTGCCCTAAGCATCCCTGTAATCCATTCCCAGAACATTTCCAGAAGAAATTTGGTTTCAGCAGAAATTCTGAAGACTTAATGCTTTTCTTCATAGAATTGCTCCAAAACTTCCAATCAGAATCAAATTTTCACCAGGAAAACCCCAAACTGCTTGCTCACATTCCTGCCCATATTTTCCCACGTTTCCCAACCAGTCCAGTAACAGCACAAGGTGTGGTGCACATCCCAACATCCTTTTTGTCACAGGTCCTCCAACTTCGGCTCTCACAGCACCTCACACGTGACCAACCCACTTTTTATATTTTTTAAAGCCCAGCACTTCCACTGAGATATTTTCCCCAGTCTTCATTGCCTTGGGGAATGTTTCATTTTAAAAACATGAGAACACAATTATGGCAATTCCCTTATGAAAATATGGCCAATTTTCTGCTTTAACCCACGTAAAATTGATCTCTCAAGCTCTGCTTCATGTGATCTCTTTGTAGGTCTTCCTGCTTTTCCTCTTCTGCCACACCCAAAAATGAAGAGTCCCTAAATGAGCTCTGCTTTCTTTTTATTTTCATTTTTCTAACAGATATTACATCTTGGAAAATTGCTGTGTATGGGTGACCAGAGCACAAAGTGCAATTGTGACAGATCTCAGCCTTTATCTCACAAATATCCCAGAGTTCACGAGCAATCTGAATGACAATAACTCAGATTTCCATCTTTTCTGTCTCCATTTCCCAAGCAGTGCCCAAACTCAACATCTGTGGATTCTGTATCCTACCTACCATGAAAATGTTATTTTTCCATTTAATATGGTTTTTTTTTTTTTTCCCATTGTCTACTTGATACAAACAAAGGATTTTGCTGAAGGTCAAGGTATTGATTGAATTCCACCCAAGGGGCTCGTTCCCATCCAGTGACAGATGCAGGGGCCCTGTGGGATAATGGACTCGTGGGAATGGGAAGGACAGTGGGGTGGATGCTGCTAAAATTGCAGCATTACTGAGTTATTTCTCCTTTCTCCCTTCTTGAGCATAAAAATGAAGAACCTTTTTGAAGAAAGAGAACACACAAAGAACTTGGGGGTGTGAGGTCTCACCATGAGACTCTTAATTAGAAGAAATAATAAAGAAGTGAATAATAATAAAGAAGTGAAAACACTTGACCATTTTCTGTGGTACGGTCTCTGCAGTGACATGTTAAAATTCTGACCTGCTACCCAAATTCTTCCTAAAATTAGAAGCCGTGGAATGACAAGGTTGGTCTGAGCTGAGAGAGGAATTTGCTGAAGAGGAAACTCCTTCTTGAATAATTAACTCACTTTACTGTCTGTCTCTCTCCTTTCCCCATCAGATTTCTAGGATATGGAAGGAAGTAACATTCCCTTTCCTCTCCTGATGAGATAATACTGATGATCTAAGGCATTTCTTGCTACTCTTCTGTATTTAATAAAGCATCCAAGATTAGTGGTTAAAGTCAGCTAAATTTACCAAATTACAGCACGTAATTGATTTACTGATAAGTAGGCATGACTCAACTTTTACTCAGATCTTTGACATAATCAAAAAAAAATTAATTTATTCTGTCATTACCAAAAAGTTGTGTTATATTTTTAACCACTTAAGTAAAAAAAAAAAAAAAAAAAAAAACCAAAAAAAACCCGCCCAGAACAATATTGGTGCTGTTACTTGTACATTTATGGTCATGACTCTTCAGAAAGGTTCCTGGATTTCTATATCACAAGGTTTCACTGAATATAAGGAATGTTATATTAAATAATTTCACTGGCAGCCAGGAAAGATGGAGCTGTGATCAGAGAGGATGCACAGATGTGTATTGAAAAAAAAAAAATTCAATGGCTCCTAATGCTGGTGGATCAGTGATAAAATCAGAATATACACAACAGCACCGACCCAGTGTTGTAAATGAACATCTCTGTGGTACTCGATCTCAGCAGTTTAGGGATGTTTTGTGCTCTGTAATTCCTCCCTCCCTCAGTTCACCCTCTTTGTTGGACAGTTTGGATTCCTCTTTCTTGCTCCTCAGCCCTCGCAGCGTCTCCACCGTGGGTCAGCATGGCGAGCCAGGTGCCTTCAGATGGATGTCCCCATTTGCCTTCTCCCGGTTCTCATTTTTAACACAGCCCCTGCCAGCTGCTCTTCTGTCTCTTCTGGAGCCCTTGGGACCCACTGGCTCAAGCACAGAACCTTCAAGTTCTTCCCAAGGTTCTTCTCCCCTCTTGGATCACCGGCAGCTCCTCCTTCTCCTCTTTTCCAGAGCTTTGGTGCTTTGCATCCTTCCTCAGTGTCTCCCCCAGTGAGTGAACTGGAGAAGCCCCCAAAGCTCCAGCATTGCCCTGGCAGCTCAGCCTGCTGCCCACAAGGGTCCCTGCAAAGTCAGCAGCCAGCAAAGCTCCGCCAATCCATTCAAGTCCTCCCGAGTTTACCACCGGAGAAATTCCGCGCTGGCCGGCGCCTCGGGGAGCTGCTCGCCCTGCACCTGACAGCATCCTCAGCAGGAAGGGTGGACATCTGGCTGCAGCTCCCAACTGCAGCTTCAGAAGCACCCAAACTGCTCATTTCCCTGCCTTTCCTCATGCCAGCGCCGAGCACTGGGTGCAGACTGCGCTTCTACCTTTATTTAAACCCGCTTTGGTTATAACCATGTGTCAAAGCCAACACTGCGGGGATAGGAGCTCCATAATCAAGTTTATCCTAAACAAGTTTCATAGTTTTAACAGATATTTAACAATAGTCTGAAGAACGATTGTTTTCCAATTTAAATATCTACCGTAGCTCTAAGTACCAGTTAGCTCTGGCTCAGTGAAATGCAAATTTTGTAAAATCCAATCCATCAAGCAGAAATTTTCCTACAAAAGGGTTTCGCAGAAATAATAGCTGTCAGCTAACAATTAATGCACCCAACATGCTTAAGTACTGCACTGAACTTTAATGAAAGGTTACCGAGTCTGTTAAATTGCTTCATACCTTGTAAGACTAAAGTTAAGTAAAAATTAACATCAGTGTTCTGGGAAAAGAGCATGCAAACAAAATTCACCTTAATGACGGGGGAGTGTAATGTTTTCACGGAATATTTTGAACTATGATTCCATTAGAACACTGTCAAAAACCGAAAATTTCATGTTCAGAGCAAACATGCTTTGGGTTTTCATCTGCAATAACTGCACAGCAGATGGGAACATACAGGAATACAGACAATCACACGCAGTTCTCCTTAAAAATAAGCACAGACACATCCTGGAATTGTGCTTTTCAGGGTTTGCATTGCTCCTGGCCCTTGGATTCTGATAAAGGCTCATTCTGGCAGCTGCAGAAGGTAATGCCAAAGTGAGGTGCTGCCTCCAGCACCCCGTTTGGCCGGTGGCTGGGGGAGGTTCTTGCTCTCTCAGCCCCCTGAGCACCAGGCACTCTCCTCTGCTGAGTTCTTGTAAACATTCCCACACTTTAAGTAATCCTTGGCAGCTTTACTACTGTTGTCAGGAACTAAAAGGTGCAATAACCCCCCCACACAATACAAAAGATCAAACCAGCAGATCATAACTCATCCCCAAAGGGCAGCCCAGTAAAAGTGATAAAGGAAACCACACTCCAAGGACTTCCTCAGGCCACTGCCCTGGATCATTAGGGCTACTGATACTGCTCATCTCCTGCCAGGAGCACACAGCCTGCTCCTTCCCTGAGCAGCCCCAGCCCCGGCTCTCCCTGCTCCTCTCCAAGCCCTCCCCGCTGCTGTCTGCAGGAGCAGGAGGATGCTGCTCACATGGATGGCTCTTTGAGCACTTTGGTGTCACTCTGCACCCTCATTATCCACCTTTTAAACGGGGATATTTCAGTGCTGGACATGGCTGTGTGGGCTGCTTGCTGTGGCTGCAGTTTGGGAAGGGCAGACCCAGTCCTTCCCCTTCTGCTCAGGGAGGACCTTTAGGAGCTCAGGGATGAGTTTCACACACACAGATTTATGTCAGAGGGTCTAAAATGCAGACCTGGGCAAGCACAGCCACGATTTTGTCCTGTCTGATGGACACACAGTGCTCACCTTTGCTACACCAGCAGCTCAGCATCTGCCCTGAGCAGGGGCAGGATGAGCTTGCATCTGCACTGGGCACAAACTTCCAGACTTGTAACCACAAACTGAGCAGCCCACTGAGTTTTCCTGTGAAGGCATCTATCCAAACATGTGTTGAAGGGGAAAATATCATCCCCCCTTTACAATAGCCATGCTGGTGGCAGTGGTGACAAGTGGCCCCAGACTGGAGCCTGTGGGAAGGCAGCTGTCACCAGAGCAGCAGGGCAGAAACATTTTGGGGAGTGCCAAAGCTCTGGAACATCCTAATGGACATTTTCATCTCTTTCCCTATTTGTCTGTCAGTAGAACAATCAGTAGCCTCTAAAAACAAACAGAAGAAGAATCACAGAGTCATTGAGGTTGGAAAAGACCTCCAAGATCAGGTCCAGCCTTTGACCAATCACCACCTTGTCAACCAGAGCAGGGCACTGAAAAGAAACAAAGAAAAAGAAAAAGAAAAGAATCCCAGGCAGCCCCTGTGAGTGCCCCGAGAGGCTCTGGGCTTGTGTCCACATCAAGGTGACAGAGGTGTCCCTGATGCTGTCTGGCAGGGATGCTCAGTGCTGCCTGGGCTGGGCCCCCATGGATGAACAGGAGGCTTCATGCTCCAGAATGCCCAGTTTGGCCTCTTTCACGCTCACTGGGTTCACTTAATTAAGTCTCCATTTTCCAGTCCCCCTCCCAGTGCTGTGGGTGCCCTTCCACACTTCCCTGGCACACGAAGGGCTCTCCTGATGGCAGATGTGGGAGATGTAAAATGCAACTGCTCCAGCCACCCACCCCCACTTACACATTCTCTCCAGACTATATTCATGAAAAATGATTTACAAAATACAAATAGATTTTGGCATGAAGTAAGCTTAAATTGACTGCTTTCTATCAGGAATTAATATTAACCAGAGCTTGTCAGTTACTAAATATTTATTTTAGGAACACATACAGCCTCTGCTTTCATGTAGGTTAAGCTGTAATCTTTGGCTTGTCAGTTCCAGGATATAGCAGTGGATAAATCATGCACTCTTGAACTGATAGATGTCAGAGCTGTTGTATACAAATGGAGGGATATGTCAATGAACACCCCAGTTTAGGTTACATTTACTATAAACATTGACATTCCTTTGCAATGAGACCATTTGCTGGCTAAGCAGTCACAGCTTCACGGGATTTGATGCTTTTGTGCTCAATCAGGTTCTAATGATTTCAGATGTTTGCAATTAATGAACCATTAGATTAATTGGTTGAGTATGGAGGGACTGGTGTAAGAATTGGGTCAGAACCACAGACAAGCTATTACCTGAAGTGACAGCAATCACCAGAGGCAAACCAGTGAGAAATTGAATTAATGATTTTTCACCCTCTCTTTCACTTTTGGCAAAAATTAGCACCGGGGCAGTGTTTGAACAGAGAGAGAATCCTGCAAGTGTTGGGGGCAAGGGGTGAGAAGGAAACATTCTCATCACTCCTCATCTTTCAAACTGGAGCAGCTCAATCTCCACCAGGCAGGCTCAGCTCCAGCTCGCTGTTGAATATAAAGGAGGTGCCATATTTCTTTTGGGTCATCCAGATCCCCCCCAAAAGCTTTCTTCCCAAGTTCACGTATAATATTAATTATGGACCACACAGGGCACCTTAGTGAGATGATGGATTGTGCTTCAGAACCAGGGAAAGGAACGAGCCCAGCATCAATATATGGTCGTGGAGGCTTGGTAGAAACCCCAGGGTGCCCATCCTTTAGCCACTGTTCGTGAGGATGTTTACTCCCAGTAGAACACTGGTGCTTAAATTCCAGCAGTGTGACAAGTCATCCCAACGAGGTGATGGCAGTTTAGCTGAATCTGGAATTTCACAGAGTGAAATTAACCCTGCTGCTTCAACACAAGGGTTTTTTTGGACCTTTTCCTTTTCTCAGAAAGGGTTTCTTCTAACGAGGTTCCCTGGCTTTGTAAGGCAGCACTTCAGAAATCAAGTGTGCACGTGGTGGCTGTCACTGCCCTGTGCACCTCAGGTGAGGTTATTCCTGGGCTCATTTTAGAGAGAAAAGGAGCAGAATGCAGCAGTGCAGTGAGCCAGCTGCCATAACCTCGGCTCGGAGGAGCACAGAGGTGGCAGCTCAGGAATGGAGGGGTGTGCTGGGCTCTTGGTCCTGCCTTAGGTGGGTGCAGCGTTACAGCTCACGGCTGGAATGGGAGTTACATCCTGGGAGTGCTCCTCTTCCTCCCCTTCCTCCCCTTCCTCTGCCCCTCCACGCACTGATCCCGTTAATTTGCAGCCAGGATTTCTGCCACAGCCAGGGTGGTTGGGATCTGCCTTTAAATTGCCTTGGATAAGTCATGGATGCTTCTGTGGTGCAGTTTTATTCTTGCTGTAATGAAGCAGTCAACAGACACTTCCTGAAGATAAAATAAACAAGTTTTTAGCTTTGGCATTATTCTGCAAGGAAATGCAATTATTCTGGAGCTTTTTGTCCTTTTGTTTTCTTTTCTTTTTTTTTTTTTTTTTTTTTTTACATTCTGATTTTTTTGCAGCTAAACTGAAATGTTCTGTGTGGTTTTGGGTTTTTACAGCAAGTGACTTGCTTGCTGCTGACGGAAAAAATAAATTTTGCATTTAAGGCGTTTTAACTGTGGATTTATATAAATTTCAAGTATTAAACACAGATCTGCTTTTGAACATGAAAGGAATCCCAGAACTTGCATTTTTTACAAATGAAACATCCCACTGGTTTCTAAATAATACCTTGGGTTTGAGCCATAACTTTAACATCACACACTAACCCCAATTTCCATCTTTTTGCCTGTGCACTATTTAGGTGATTAAAGCTGGGTGCACAACATTTTTACATCTTTCTACCTGAATTTAGAATTGAACCTATTGTAAACAGATCTGGCAAAACAAGGAGGCAAAAAGAGCTTTAAAGGTGTCACTGCCTTACAATGAAACTGAACCCACTGAGGCACTGGGAGAGCTTTGACTCGGTGTTACAGGCTTTGAGCCACCGGGAAAACAGAGAGATTCTATTTTCACACATCTAACCCTGCTGCTCTCTAAATAAAGGCTTCTGTCTTCCAGAATAAGTCCTGTAGCACCAGGGCATCTTTATTCCATAGTTCCCTCTTCCCCAAGGACTCTCCTGTACCTGTTCCCAGTAACTGCCCCAATTCTCTTTTCTCTTCTTCTTTTCCCCCTCCACACCAGGAGCCCTCCACTAAAATCCCAGCTGAATTCACAGTTGTTCTGGTGGGAAAGTGGGCAACAGCCAGGAATGGGAGTAATAATTGTGACAATGATGTGACCAACCTTAACAACTCCCAGTTATGAGATATTTAAGGCCTGCAGAGCAGCTCTTCCCTTCTACTGTTTTCTATTAATAAATCACATTTATGAGACAGACAAGGCCAAAGAGAGTCGATGAGACTCTCTCCATTGACTTGAGCACGGGCTGGGAGAATCACCCAGGATAAATGCACAAATAATCCTATTTACCTGAGTATTCCCAATTAATATCAGTCAGATTACTCAGGTACAAAGCAGCTTTCAGGATGGGGAGCACTTGGCTGGATAAGAGCTGCTTTCTTCCTTCTGAAGTGCAACACTCGTTCCAGGGGGAGGGTTAGGAAGGGAGAAATGCAAAACACCCAGAGATACAATCTCATCCCTTCCACGAAGAACAAAGGATATAAATGTGAATCATTAAAAGGCAAAAACAAAACCAAACCCTCTAAAGGCACTGTAAATAAACCCCTGTAATTACGCATCACAAAAAAAAAAAAAAAAAGAAAGTCAACTGCAAATGGTTCAGTAATCTCATTACCAGGCTTACTAATAATCATTGCAATATTCTCCATCTCCCCTAAGATAATGAGCAGCATGGTGGATGTTGGAAAAATAAATAAATAAACAGCCAAGCAACAATTTCTCATCTAAATATTTAACAAAATGGATGGGCTTGCCTAAAGGTTTGAGATTGAATCCCAGTGTAACAAATTTTTAATTTGCACTATTTTCCTACTTTTAAAGGGGGAGGGAGCTCAGCTCATCTGAGAGTGGAGTTTAAACCAACCAACGCTTTTGTGACAACCCAAAAATAAAGAAATAAAACATTTTTAAATATTTCAATACTACAAAATTAGCCCAAGTTAAAGGCAACAATTAGTAAACAACTTTGTCATATTCAGAACAGTATCTTTCCCATTAACATTTCTATAGTTCCCCAATTACATTATAAATCAAAAGTAATACAAACAGACAATGTAATAATGAGAACACATAGACTGCATCAAAAATTAAGATCCCAGCTTTTCCTTTCCTCTTGGATCACTCTGTTAACTTGTCCTAGTTTACTTTCTTGGCAGCAGGAGCACAGGCAGAGAAAGGGAATTTACACCTTGGTGAATAACTCCTAAAATCGGAGCTGGAAAGAGTTGGAAAGGCAAACAGATTTTCTCCCGAAGTGCAGGGCACGGCATTCTCCTTTCCCTGCTCTGGATGGGGAATTAACAGGAATTAGGAGGAGGTGGAGCACGCAGGCACTGCAGCTCCTCAGGGATCCCCCAGCCCCTCTCTGTGTGTCCCCCCACCCCAGGGCCCCTGCCCTGCTGGGGTCTCCTCCCTCTCTGCCAGCGTGGCACCCACAGGGGAACCATCCTGGCTCTGGAAAGGACCTTTCCAAAGTGAACTGGAGCCACCCCAAATACTCCAGGGAGCCAAAGTGTCCCTGTGGAGGCACAGGGCAGGAGAGGAGCTCCTCATCCCTGTGCTGCACCCCTCAGTTTGCTGTCCTGGCTCCCCAGCTCAGCTCCCTGCAAAGGCCCTTGCTTGGCAGCTCTCAGCTCAAGTGCTCTGGTGGTTTTGAGTTTGTTTATTCCTTTTATTTATTTTTTTTTTTTTTTTTTTTTTTTAAAAGGGCATGTAGCTCGGGGGGTTGCCTTTGATAGCAGGGGTTGTCTTAAAGAAAATACCNGTCTCTGTCATCTCCATTTACTACTCTGGGGTCCTCTGACAGGGAAGAATTTAAAGAAATGCCCAGAAATGGTTCTGGCAGTTGTGAGCACAAGTGAGACTATGAAAGAGGAAAGCAACTCACTTCAGAAACGGAGAAACGGAGCAGGGGAAGAATTAGAGGTCTCGGATCAAGATTAGGGATAAAAATACGTCCTCAGAGCTTCTCAAGCACTTCAGCTCCTTCAGAAAGAGGCTGAAAGCACAAGGGGGTGGATGGAGAGGCAAGAGGATGTTAAAATAAATGCAATTAACTGTCAGTGTTTATCTCAATGCACTTCTTGCAACACCGTGGCTGCTAAAACAGAGGTGAGCTGGACAGGGGAGAGGAGGGGATTAAATTATGTATTGTTCCTTTAACACTTTCTGCAGTTAAATAACATAATATTTTCAAGGTTACTGTTAAAATAACAGGGTTGTCCAGTGGAATTTATTCCCACTGGTGTTTGTGTACTGTATATATTTATACCACACGAGCAGCCCATAAATCCTCCTCATAAATGCTGTTATCTGCACCACCAGCAGTTCCTCATTTTTATGGGGGTATAACTTTAAGGTGTGGTTTACGTCCCGTTACACCTCATTGCTTACAGCTCCTGCTGCCCCATTAGGCTCCAGTCCTGAGCTCCTTGTCCTCCCCAGTGTCACCTGGCCCTGCAAGGGGACCTCACACAAACCCAGGGCTCCAGCCCCACCCACCCCTATCCTCAATCCCTCTGATCCCCACTGGACATCCATCCCAGCTCCCACCCTGGTCAGGAGCTCCTCCTTCACACCAAGAAAAGCCTTCTGAGGGAAAAGCATCACGGCCCCATTCTTTTAGAGGTGGCCAACTTGATTATCAGGAGAGCATTTTTCACTTAGAACAAAAGAGAAATAGAGATTATGGAAGAGCTGTTCCAGAGGTCATCCCAACTGGGAACTGCTTGGGGTGTAGGACAAAGCTCAGATAACTTCACAGGAGAAAAAAAAGCCCATCCACACACTTGCAATAAACTCTTTGTACTTCATAACAGCCCTGAAAGCAACGCAAGCCCATCCGTGCATCACTGTCAGTGCCTCCCAAAATGATTGGTATCAGTGGAACACTGAATCCTCCTCCTGCTCACATCCATCTGTCCTCAAGTTCGGTGCTGCTAACTCCAGACTTCGGAATCTGAACTCAAATGTTGTTTTCTCCAATTTTCTTCCCTTTTTATGACCTTTTTCTGTTGCTATCTTGATTTATGGTCATTTGTGTGATTGCATTGCTTTGCTTTATGGCAGTTTATGTCATTCTGGTCTTGTCATAAATGACTACCATAAAGTGAGGTAAAATATCATAAAACATTAGTGAGTCACTGATATTCAAGGTTCTGGAGTACAAGCCTGACAGGTAGCAAGCACAGAAGAACTGTGCCATCCGAGGGATGGATCATTATGGATACATGTGTGTGCTGGGATCTGCAGGAACAAATGCCACCCTGACTCTGGTTGTCAGTGGAAACAATTTAAAAGGGCAACGCTGAGTTATTTTTGTGAGTTTAAAAGTCTCATGTTCCTGCAGTGATTTCTTTTGCAGCAAAAAAGAAAAAAAAAAAAAAAAAGGAAAAGCTTGCGAAATGGAAGTGGAGCTGTTCCCCTGGAAATGTCTCACTGCTTTTCATGGGTGTCTGAAAGGGCTCTTTAGGGGTTGCTCAGGACTGCTGAGGAGCTGTGTATAAAAACCAGATTACTCTGTAGGGTGATCATTCCTGGCTGTTTGTCCATTTCTGATTGTTGGCACAGAGCTCTGAGTGGTGCTTTGGCTTTGCTGCACCTGCAGGAAGGTGAATATCCTTCAATGGTGGTGCTCAGAAATCCTAAACTGATTCTTTTGCTGTATTCTACTCAAAAAAACCCCACATTTTATCCAATAATCTAAGCACTTATTACCTTTGTAGCTCACAATATTCCAAAGCATTTTAGACTTTCTCTCAGTTTAGTAAAATAAGCCATTGCAGTTATAGACTTTCCAAATAAATATAAAAATAAAATGCAAAAAATATTTTGCCACTGATGTTTGCATGATGGATCCTTTATGCATTAAGAATCAATAATCTTTGTATTCACTATAAACTCCTCCTATCAATTGCTGTTACTTTTTAGGATAACTTAATTCTGGAATGAAAATGGGTATTTGCTGGAGTCAGAACTGGGAATGCATCACCATTAAGAAATACGGAGATAACCACTCGGAAATTTATATTTGTTATTTGAACATAAAAAACATTGTTCAGATTTTAAATGGCCTTTTTTTATTTGCTACTATTATTGCAAAAATAAAAGACTTATCATCTCCAAATCTATTTAGCCTGTAGTGACATTATTTACTGGGCTGCTTCTCTGGATACTTTGGGAGGAAAGTATTTTTAATGCAGGGTAAGGGGTTTTTTTTTTGCTTATTGTGAAATATTGCACTTGAGTGGCATTTTCATTATGGAGATTGTTGCTTTTAACCTTCAACACCAACAACTTTATTGAGTTCACCCTCATAGAAACTTATTAAAAATAAAACCTAGATTTCCCCCAAATATGCCAGGCTTGTTGGTTTTTAATGCCAGACCTCTCCTGTTTTGGAGGTTTGTGATTTCTTTGCTTCTTTTTAATGCAGTAACCTCAGATTTTGATATCTTTGGTACCCAAAAATCCGATTCCACTCCCCACCATCTGTTTTATTCCAGTTTTAATGTTCTGGGCCTTTTGCAGAAGCCAGCTTAGAGCCACAGCTTCATTCAACCCCCCCATGCTGCCCAGCTGAGGGAGTCCAGCTCAAAATCCCTCTGGAAAAGGAATCCCAGGGAGGCTCTGGGGGTGGCACAGCCCCCACCGATGGCACCCAGCGAGAGCTGAGACGGGGTCCTGGCAGTGCCAGGGGATGCAGAATCCCTGCCAGATCCCCTCACCTGCCCTGCTGGCTCCATTTGGAGCTTTTCCTAATCGGTGCAGCGGGAGGGGAGCTGACACCTTCTGCTGTTACACCCCAGAACAGCCCCAAACTCCTCCCGTGGGGGGAAAAGCAGCAAGGGGAATAAAGTGTCTCAGGCAGCCAGGAGCCAGAGACCTGCAGCATTAACAGATCAATCTGCCCTATTTTTAACAAGCAAGAAAAGGTAAATCTTATTGGAAGTACCCCCCTGCAATCCTAAAGTCTGGCAAATGGGAACAGGGGTGGAAACGAATATTGGAAAAGTTGGAAAAGCCACCAACCGAGTGACGTGGGCACACCTGAGGTTACACTCTGCTTTTGGAAGCAGCTTCCCCAGTTTGTCCCCTCCCTGCTCTGTGCCTTCCATGCAAGTCAGTGCTGGAGATGTCAGAACACGACAGAATCCTCCCCGTGGTGCAGAGAAGCAGCCAGGGGATGCTTTCAAAGGAGCTCCTGCAGCCCGTGCTCCCAGGGGAAATCCTCTGGAAAAAGGTGCTGCAGCCAATTTCCCCTGTGCTGCGTGGGGAGGGCTCTCAGGGTGTTATCTCCCTGCTTGGCACCATTAATTTCAGTGACACTGCTGCTCTGGGAGGGGGTTTGTGTCCCTGGGAGGGCAAGGACACCGCTGCTGTCCCTGCAGGGGTGACAGGCTCAGCCTCCTGCCCTGCCTGCCCCAGAACTGCTGCTCTCAGCTCGGGGCCGGGTTCCTCCCCCCGAACAAACCCCAGGGAAATTCACCTGGGGAGCCCCATTTTGGGCACTGACCCCACAGGTGCCTGGGAATTTCTGGGAAATAATCAATTTGTGCTTCTCTGAGATCAGCAATCCCAGAGCTCCAGCTCTGCACATCACCAGTTCATCTCCAAATCACACAAACTGAGGTGGAGGATCAAAAATTACACACCCAGGCTGTTACCAGGGACAGGACAACCCTTTCCCCAGGGCAGACAGAGTGCAGGGCCCATTTTTTAGTATTTATTTCATTTATTAGCTTTTTAAGCCCTGAAACCCCTGCCTGTTCTTTAAGGAGCAGATGCCTTCACCACTGCTGATTCCCAGGGGAACACATGAACTTGTGCATCCCAGATATTTAAGAAGAAAGCCAGTTTTTGCTGTTGGTACCATGGGCTGTTTGGGTTTGGAATTAAAGGGAAAAAAAAGGATCTTTCCAAGCAGCACTCCCTGCACCACACAGACACTTTATCCACTGCTCTGCTTCTATAAAAAAGGCACCCAGGCTGTGTCCCTTCCTTCTGCAGTTTCAGAACTGTCCCCATGATAATGGAGATTCCTGTCAAAAACGGGGCTGGCATTTGCCCACAGAGCAACAAACCTCCCACTTAAAATAATGTTTGAAAACCAACAAGCAGCTCCCTCCCCTCGGCCCTCCCCAAAAGCTGACTGATTTTTGAAGAGTATTTTATTGCCATCAGCTCCCACTAATGAGCTGCAGTGATGTGGGCATGGGAATATCTCAAATTTTCACCAGCAGTAATTGCTGATGAAAGACAGTGGGTATTGTTTACTCTCTCTCTCTCTTTTTTTTTTTTTTTTTTTTAATTTTTGGTTGGCTGGTTTTGGTGTGTGTGTGGTTTTTAATTTGTTTGTTTTTAATCCTGAATATACAAACAGTGGGGCAGCCAAGATTTGCTGTTAGAATTACTGGAAATATGGAGCCCCTCGACTCTCCATATTTTTAAAAAACAGTTACTGAGATATTTTAATGTGACTTCCAGTCCCTCACTTGTGCTTCCTTATTTTCGTGCAGTTAAAAATCTCAGTGGAGCAAAGTTGAAGGAAAAGATGTTGATCAGAAATTCAATTTTTGTATGAATTTAGAAACATCAGATGTCAGCTGTCTCAACTTCCATTAAAACAAAAATGAGAAGGCTCACCAAAACCATATTCACTTGAAAATTCTGGGAAACTTCAGGATTTTGAAAGGCAATCACAGTTTTTTCCTAAGAACAGCAATAACAAAGCAGCTTAAAGAGAGGGTGAACCCTAAACACAGGGAGAGGGAAAAGGCTTTGCACAAAGAATACAGAGCCCCATCTTTACCTGTGCACTGATCTAGATCCAGCATGAAGAGAATAAATTAGAAAAGTCTCTGTTTCTTCACCTTGTTGCAGCAGGAAAGCAAATCCCTGCTCAGCCAAGCACGGAGGAGTCATTGGGCTGGCGTGATGAGGACACTCTGCATGATCTACCCCAGGCTTTGCCACAATTATTGTGACTAAAGGCTGAGAAATTCAGCACAACTGAGACTAAGTGATAAATAATGCTTAAGCATATCTGCTTCTTGCATTAAGGAGACAGACTAAAGAGTTAATAATGCCTCTGATCAGCTTTTAATAGCCTCTAGATGCTTTCACACAATAAATAGATCTTGTTGTGAAAATACTCGGGAACACAGTGAAATACCACATGCATTGTGCCCTTTAAAATGCTTTAAATAGCACAATTATAGATTTAAAGATCGTAATTGATTTAAATTGGTGGTGGAATGTAAAATTTTATATGATGCATGAAACCTCTTAAGGCTTTAAAACTGTAATTACCTTTGTCACTCTCATATTGCACACCAAAGCTTTTCTTTTAATGATTTAGACGTTACAGAAAATAAAGGGAACGTTCCTGTGGATTGCCAAGGGAAATGCCAAGGGAAGGACCCCACGGGGCTGCACCTTTGGGAAGAGGGGACAGTGCCAGGGCTTGGCTGGGCCCTGAGCTCCCTCCAAGCTGAGCAGGGAATAATGAGTGGGGATGCCCTGCACTGATGATGGGCACACCAGTTCAAGTGCTTTGCTCCACACAAACCAGTCTGAAACCTCAGCAGATCCTCCCTGCCCACAGCCACCACCTCTTGCTGCTTGTTCACCTCAGACAAGTGCAGCTGTGAGCATCCAAGCACAGGAATTCCGAGGGAAACAGATTAATTATTAATTATGTCTCTACTGGCAGAGGCCACATGGAGGATTCCAAGCCCCTCTCCCACTTCTCCACGAAAAATCACAAACACACTGGAAATCTCCCACCTACGACCCACAAAACACATCTTGGATCTCATCCCTGCTCCTTGGGGCAGCTCTGGGTGTATTTGAGGTTGGGGAACCCTGGCTGCCTCACAAATCTGCCTCTCCTCTCTGAAAGCATCCCACAAAATTCCCAGGAGTAAATGCAAAACTCAACATTTGACCGCAGAAGGAAAGAAGTCCTGGTGGGAGCAGTTCCCAGGCAGAGGATTTAATGCACAGGGGAGTGCAAACCAAGCCCTTGTTGTAGGGTTAACCACTGATCCCCGTGATAGCAGCATCTGATGCTGCTTGAAGCCTCCAGACATTATTTAATACCAAAAAAACCCCGACATAAAAGTAGCCAGAGAGAACAACATTAACTCAGGAAAGATTATTTCAGTTTATCTGACCCATATTTGGAAACTTAAATCAATTTAACACAGCAAAACTCCCTTCAGTACACGAACAAGGAAAAGTCTTTCAAATCTGTTTATATTCCTCCAGATGTCAATGCTGATACCGGTGCCCAAACAATGAAGTAAACAATTAAGAATTTCTTTTAACTTCTCCTGCTTTAGAAATCCAAGGAAGAAAGAAAAAAAAAGCCAAACCAGTGAATCAATGAACTAAAAATGGATAGAGTCGCTTGGAAAAGAGATTGTATTCAAGCTAAGAGGATATTGCCAACAATAGGTAGTTAAAAATGGAATTAACAACTAATAAAAGTGGTGAAGCATATCCTTTTAAAGAGCAATTGGAAAGGCTTTTCATTAAAAAAACAACTTCAGTCACAAACCTCTAGGTAAGACAATTAACAGTCACATTTGGGTTTGGGGAGCCAGTGAGCTTTGGCTCTGGATTTGTGAGTCCCCATTCCCAGCGGGACAGGCTCCAGGGTTTATCTGGGTGACGTGTCCCACAGAAAGTTCTGCATCAAAGCAAAGCCCTGATGTACAACCTGCCATTTTCTGCCATTTCCCCCCAAACTGACAGAGGAAATGACAGAGTTTGTCACTCGTGGTAACCTCAGGGAAAGGACAGACAGGCTCAGGCTGTGGGGAACCAGCATCGTTCCAGCAGCAGCAATCAGCACTCAGTGAGAGAGGTGGGAATGACTTGCTGGAGAAATGCTCTTCATGGCTTTGGATTTTTCAGGTACTAGAGGGGAAACACTGATATTCTTCTTCATAACATGTAGTTGGCAAAAAATCAGGTCCTGTGGAATATTCCGAGGGATTTTTAGAAGTTATATGGAAAATAAAAATATCGTGTTTTCACCCACGCAGTGATGCTGTTTGTATTTTAACAGGAAGCAACCAGTAACTGAGAGAGTGAAGTGATTCTGATCATTTGAGACAAAACCCAAATGAATGCCACTGACATTGACCAGACTGCAAAGTGCATTTATTGATTATTTCCATTTTCTCTCTCTTGATACGCATTGGAGCTCCTGTTGGCTGAGGTTACAAGGTAAGCTACAGGTTCTCTCTCTTTTTCTTTGTTTATTTTTTTTTTCCTTTTAACAGCACAATTGCAAGGTAAAAAGGAATCCTGTAAAAGATTTTTACTGCAGGATAAAAACAGGGATACTAAAGATGATGAGGGTGTGTGGGTCAGTGCAGGACAACAAAGAGAGCACACACATGAGCACATGAAACAGGAACAGCAATCCTGTCTTTAGGGAGGAAGAGGAGCAGGCCAGGAATACAAATTAAAAGAGAAAACCACACCATTTTCACTGATTATATGTTTGCAACTTGAGAAGAGGTTGTGTTAAATTAAAAATAAAAGGAATGAAAATATAAGTTAGCAGAAAACGATGTAAAAGCTTAGGGGAGAGCAATGAGATGGAAAAGGTGTGCTCTGCTGCTGACTGCTCACTAAATCAGTTCCCCTCATACTACAGGAATCCTTGCTCTGTTTGTTCACATAATGAACTGATTTTTCCCCCCTCCAGATAAAGATCATGAGCTGGAAAGCTCTTATTCCAAACTGATTCTGGCACTTGAGCTACCACAGCTCAAGCTGGGCCAGAGACACATAAATGTGTGATACACTGCAGAAAATGAAGATAATCAAGGGCAGAAATTGCACCTGAGGGCCAAACTCTGCCTCGTGTGAAGTGGTGTGGATGTGGTTGAGGCCAGGGCAGTCAGGATAAGGGGGAGCTCTGGAATTTGGCCCTGGGGGATTATTTCTCTGTGCCCAGAGTTAGTGGAGGCTGCGAGGGGGGGTTAAAACCAAAACACAGGGAGCTGGACACAGACTCCATTCTGTAGATGGGGAAATGCAGATGGGAAGTAAATTCCAGCCAGTATCAGACAGACTCGACCAGTTAAGGGTTCCAGCCCCCCAGTTTGGAGAGCTGGACCTGCTCCAGGTGTGCCCAGCACAGTGACCCCGTGGGCTGTGGGACCCCAGGGCTTTGGGAAAGCAGGTGCTCAAAGTGGTGCAGAGTAAAACAGGTCTGAAACATGAGCAAGGCAAGCACAGCCTCTCACTGCTCTCACGAGGTATTTGCTACGGGAAAAGAAAGAAATTTCTATCATTTTCAGCCTCTTTTGGGCTTAAACATTCGGTAAGGCTTTCAGGAAAAGCCTCCTGCAGCAGTTGCCTGCTATTTTCTTTACCCCCCACCACACTGTCATCCTGCTCTGAGTGCTGCACATGATTTAGCAGAGCCTACCTGTCTAAATGATGAAAATGAGAAAGCTTTTACCCAGTATGTATATCACAGAAATGTAACTATTACATTGGTGGGGCTGAATGGTTTCTATCCAGCTAAACACAGCCAGGCCATTAACAGGAGAGCTCCGTGCAGGGCTCTGCTTAGAAACCCACGAGATGGGCAACAAATCATCCTCCTGGCACAGCAAAACACACCCTTGTAAACCATTCTCTGCTCTGAAGCCTTTGAAGGTACCTGTGGGCATCTGAGAGCTGATTTAAAGTCCAGCACAAACAAAATCTATGGGATGGCTGTGGAATGGATGTGCTTTGGACAGTAAAGGAAACCCCTACTGCTGAGAAGTGGCCTGGAGAATAAACTCTGGAAAATCCACGGTGAGAAACAGCCCTGTACAAGCTTGGTGGGTGCAAAGGTAAAACCTGGAGTGCCAAGTTCCTTTTCCTAAGTAGTTATAGCTGCAGTCTTGGCATCAATAAAGTGGAGGGGAGTTCCTCCGTTTCTTTACTCAAAGCCAGGATTTAATTCTCTAATTTCAAGTTGAAAGAACTTGGTAACCCGGCTGACTTCAAAGAAGAAATGTGTTTTTACAAATTATAACTAATTTTAACTAAAGGAGTATTTTAGGGAAAGTTTTGAAAGGTATTTGCAGTGTGCCTCAGCTGTCACTGATGTCTGCAAAGCAGCTGAACTTCCTGTAATTTGCCTTCCAAGTTTTCTACCTTTTTTATCAGTTCTCTCATGGAGTGAAGGAAAATGTTGTTCAGCCTTTCTAATGACTGAAATCATTGAAGTCCCACGTGATCCAGACTCTGGAGCTGGAGAAAAACCCTGGATCAAGAATAACGAGCTTTTGAAAAGGTGGAATTTGGGACAATTGAGCAACAAATGTGTTTTAGAAACCCTGCGAAGTGTGGCAGAGATGCACCTCAGAACTGAGGAGCAGAAAGTACCCATGATCACCAGGAAATAATTGTAGTGCCATCCTGGAGGATGGAACAGCTGATACTTTGCAGGCAGGGAAAAGTGGCCTTATTACTTCTGAAAGAAAACAGCATTTCCAGCAAAATTACCCCACACCACCTCACCCTGTGTCCCACTGGGATAATGGGCTGAATTCCCATCTTAGATGGAGGAGATGGATGCAGGTAGAATTTGGGAGAAGAAAGCAAATGCAATTGCAAATACCTCACCATAAGGATTGACATGGAGAGCAAACCAACCAAGTTCTGTGTTTGTAAATCCACATTTTGCCAAAGCTGCTGTTCTGGGGGTGTTACAAAAGCACCAGTGCAACAGGAGGGGCCTAAACCCAGCCCTGAGCAGGGGAGCAGCTGGGTGTTTTTGAATTAGCACAGAAAATAAGGTTTTATTTGTCAGTATCTGAACTAGAGGGATTCCCTCTCACAGACAATGCAGCTGGCACAGGCGCCCAGAGCAGCTGTGGCTGCCCCTGGATCCCTGGCAGTGCCCAAGGCCAGGCTGGACACTGGGGCTGGGAGCAGCCTGGGACAGTGGGAGGTGTCCCTGCCAGGGCAGGGGTGGCTCTGGGTGAGTTTTCAGTCCCTCCAAGCCAAATCATTCTGGGATTCCCCGATTCCATGAGAAGTGCCACAGGAAGGGACTGGCCAGGGTTTCTCTGTCCCGCCCTGTGCCAGCCCTGACTGACCCCAGAGGGGACACAGGACCTCTGCCTGCTGCTCTTGAGAACCAGCCAAGGTTTGTGCCCTCTTTATTTCTTTTTTCAGGAGCCTCTCTGAAGGCATTTGGGTGCTTGCTGTTGCACACACGTGATCTGAGCCCGTGAATCACTGCCTGCTCTGGATTTCTGTGCGGTGCCTTATTTGACAGGAGAGTTCTGTGATCAAACAACTCCCTAATAACCTCTCCCAGCTTATACAAACCTGTATTATTCTATTCAGCCTATTATTCAACTCCTGAGCCACAGGCCAAGTTTCCTTTTCAAAAGGGCTGGTAAAGGATGGGTTTTCTTGTCCCTTTTATGAATCCAGATGTTGAACAAAGGGAACAACTCTAAATGTAGGTATTTATTCAGCACAAAATGCCCATCTATCTTCTCTTCCTTTACCTGTTTTTCAGTTCACAAAGGGAACAAGAACCTCCCTGGATTACAGCCCTGTGCCCTTCACAGCAAACACTTCTTACAAAATGGTATTTTAAATATATTTATCGCTTCCTCTGTTAAACTTCTTCAAGGGAGGAACAACTGGCCTAAAAGTTTGTGTCTTGCTCTCTGCACGCCACCAGTGACCCCAGCTCATCTATTACACTGCCACGAGAAGAATCAGCCTCCAAACCCATTTGTCTGCTGTAATGCTGGGTCTTTTAGGTTGCAAATGGAACAGATTTTTATTTAAACCCCCATCTAAGAGTGTCATTATCCACAAATCTGCTCATAAATGTTTTGGCAACTGACAAAAAAAATTAACTTCAGAAGAGGAAGCCATTAGGATGAAAACATTTCAAATCATGTCATTCATCAGATCTCTGCTCATCCAACAAAACTTGCTTTTGTTACAGGCAATTGTGGTGCTTAATCTCGGTACTTTTCAGCAACACATTTTTCTGATTAAAAAACCATAATCATACTGGCAGTAGTTAGAGATAGAAAAGATCTATTAGCTCACTAAGCCCAGCTCCCTTCCCTAGCAGGATATAATCCCTGGCAGGAAGTCTTTCAGATATTAAGTTGATCCAGAGCTTAGTTTTAGCCAAGGGACTGCACACGGAAATCTGTATGGAGGTGTCACAACCCTTGGAATTCACAGAACCAAAATGGTTGGGTTTTTTTTCCCCCTTTTCCTTCATTTGTCTGTGCAGCCATAGGGCTGGAGCTCGGCAGTTCCAAGTTGGGCACAGGGAAATGGTGAGGGACAGGTCTGGGTGTCACCAGCGTGTCACAGGGGGTGAGCCTGGGGCAGGGGGGACCCCCAGGGATGCCAACCCCACCTGCCTGGGCAGGGAAGGGGCTGCTGGAAGCCTTGGGGGATGAGGAGGGCTGGGGACACGCAGGGGAGAGTGAATGGGAAGGGAAAGGCGAAGCTGGGACAGCGAGGGAAACGCTCCTGGGGAAAGCTTGGCTTGGTCTCTGGGGTGTTTTCCATCCTCAGTGATTCTGGGATGAATTAAATCTCACTCCTTGTCCCTCTCCATGGTATTTTAAAGGTTTGATCTGTAGAGGATTCCTTTTCCCAGCCCTACCCTGGTCCATACAAAACTCCCCTGACATGAACAGCTTCAATCAGCCAGGTGTGTCCCCACTCCTCTGTGTCCCTGCCCTGTCCCTGTCCCTGCCCTGTCCCTGTTCCTGCCCCTGTCCCTGTCCCAGCTCCAGACACAGACTCTGCCCCATCTGCACAGGGGGACACCATCCCTGCTGCCCCCAAACACCACAGCAGCTCAGCTGAGCCAGAGCAGGGGGTGGAGTTGAAATTGCCTTTTAATCACATCTGGAAGTGAAAAATTAAAGTAGGAAAAGTAAAGAAAATCCCTTTTGCCTGGGATCCTGAAAGCCAAAGAAATTTACAAGGAGGCTGCTGCTCTGGTCCCCTCCATGTCCATCAATCCATCAGCACCGAGAGGCAGCTCCTGACCTCCACTCAGCCTTTTTAATTTAGGCATCTCCATGGACATGGGCTCCTCGAGACATCTCCAGGAGCCTCCTCTGCACCCCAGCCTTCTCAGGGAGTGCTTCCCATGCAATTAAGGGATCAGGAAGGCCCTTGTGAAGGTGCTATTGTCACATTTCTCAGCCAGATCCATCAAATCCATTCAGAAGATCCAGCCCTGTTTCACTCTAAGTGCATCACTGCTTCTGTGTCTCTGCTACAGACACTGAAGCACTGCTCACAGGTAAGAATCTTTTCCTAAAAAGAACACAAACCCCAAGAAAACAGAAAAAAAATATGAAGTGACAATACTAAAATTAAAAAATTAAAATCTAAAGTTTTAAAGAGGATTGTGACATAATGAACACATTCCTGCTCAGTGGAAGGCAGCTGGATTCATTCCAGCACTGGACCCTGCCACTTCCTCTCTGCAACCCTCACCTGATTGCCAAGGTTTCCTCCTCCAGCTTTGTTTGCTGGATGGAAGCAGAAGAGAGAATTTAAACTACAGGAGCCTCCTCACAGGGCATCCCTGAATTCAACAAGGCTCCAAGAAGCGGGGCATTTACCCTGAATATTGATTTACAGGTTACAGGAAACCACCTGATTTCTCACCCTCCAAAATCCACAGAAAATCTCCCATTGGCTTCAGCATGTGTTGGGTCAGCTCCCAAATGTGACAGGAAAAATTCAAGGCACTTCTGTGAGCCCAAATGGATTAATTCAGTCAAAAAATAAATATTTAAAATTTGGTGCTGTGAAATTCATTACTTTCAAAAATTGTATGGCAAATAATTTTCTTTTTGTTCTAAAACCTGTTTAAAGTACTTTATAATTCAATAATAGAACTATTAGATGAAAAGGTGACGTGAAATTAAAACACCTACCTAGCTCCATGCTTTTAATTTGGAAAATTGCAATCAGAAATGGAAAGATGGAAATTTAACAGCTATATTGAAGATGATCAGAAGAATTCTTTCCATAAAGGTTAACAACAGATAATTACTTTCTCAGGAAATCACTAAAATGTCATGATTTTTCTGCTTTGTTTTCAGGGAAGTTTTATGATGCTCCCTTCTTGCCACTTGGCAATGAAACAAATGAGGTTAGATGGCAAAGATTATGAAAGAAATTAGCAATAATGAGTCCAGTAACTAAAAACATTAGTAGAGAAAATTGAGTTGACCTCACTTTTATAATTATTCATTTTCTTAATTGTTTTTTTTCTGGAATAATTGGACTGAAATTAAATAATACGAGGTACAAGGCTCACGTGTGATGGGCTGTTTGGCAGAGATTAATGACCTTCCCAAGCCCACAGAGCCAGGCCTGCTCTGGAGGTCACCTCTGGGAAATACCTGCCCTGAGAAGGACCTGAGCTGGGACCCAGCTGCAGATCCAGCCCAGAGCTCCTCTCTGCTCTCACAGGGACCCACCTTTGTAAAGCTGCAGCTTTTAGCACTCAGTGCATCAGAAAATTGCTGTTTGCTGTCTGGGGGCTGAGGCAGGACAGAACAGAGTCACTGTTTTCACCCTTGGTAGGTCCCAGCTGCCCCTCGAGCCTTACTGCAGGGGATCACAATTAACCCTTTATTAATCGGCCTTTATAAAGGACATATCTTCATTTTCCAAGCCAAGGACAAGGCTTCACTCAGTGCCCAGGAGAGATTTACAGCCTGGAATGCTGTGGACTCAACAATCAGAGACTGCTGACTGCAGAGAACAACGAACTTGTTAGTTAACAGAATTAACAGTGCTTTGTTTAAGCATAATGACAGCAATAAAACAGGAGATGTGAAGTTGATACAGTCACAACTGAATCATAATGGATGAGATATTTACGGCAAAGCTGTTAAAACATTGAATAAAATATGGGAAGAGCAAAAGCAGATGTGATTTTATTCTTCAGAGCTGAAGCTTGTAAAGTATGAGATAGCATGAGTAATAATCACAGGTTCTGGTTCACAATGCATTAATAAATATTGATATGGTGCCAGTGCTGAAACTTTCCAGATACCAAAATAAAGTGAGAAAGCATGCTCTTGCATTATGGATTGCTAAGTTTAAATTTTAAGGCACACATGGCAGCGCATCCGTTCTGTTATCCCACCCCCCACCCCATCTCACACACACCTCTTTATTTAGGGCCTGAACAAACCCCCCATCCGCCAGCCAGCAGCCCCACAGCCCCCACTGCTGCAGGTACAGCCCCCAGGGCACAGCTGAAGGGCTCTGGGTGTGTTTTAGGGCAGGATTCTCCAGCCAGCCCCATGCTCTGGGGAGGCTTTGTGCAGAGCCAGCTGTGTCTGCCCCGGAGGGGTCTGATGGTGAGACCCC
Organism: Rhipidura dahli; assembly: GCA_013399225.1. Lineage (NCBI taxonomy): Eukaryota > Metazoa > Chordata > Aves > Passeriformes > Rhipiduridae > Rhipidura > Rhipidura dahli. Next base: position 1,518,130 of record VXAC01006219.1, read on the forward strand.
AGGGAAAGTCCCTGCAGCTGCTCCAGCCCAGCCCAGAGCCCTCCTTCCAGGATCCTGCACAGCTGCTGATGACAACACACTCCTCTTCCTCAACAGGGATGGAACTGAGCTGGAATAACCATCCCAGCCTGGGCACACACTGGGATTTCTGGCTGCAGCTTCACCCACCAGTTGAGGTGGTGTAAAACCGACACAAAGCTGAACAAGAAATAAAAAAACCCTGCCAGTAGAAGTGAATCAGTTCCCTCCTGCCTGCTCAGACACATCTCACAGGCGTGGCCTCGCTGCCAGCTAAAGCACCTTTGCGTGCATCAGCTCACAAATCTGCACAGCCCTTTTGGGGCTGTTTCCCTGCAAATGCATTAATCAGCCTCAGTGACTCCTGCTGCCTGAGTCAGGGCTGGGCACCAGCTCCTCTGCCCACTGCTCCCAGCACAGCTGCTCTCTCCCTTCCCCCTGCACGCTGGAGAACCTGGGGCGTGCTGCAGCTCATCCCCATCCCGGGCATCCCCTCTGCACTGCTTCCCTCCTGCTCCCATCCAGACAATGCTGCAATTTCTCCACTCTCTGATGAGTGGATGGCAAGCATTCACTGCTGTGTGTGCCACCATCCCTGTGAAATCACATAATTACATATTATTTGATTAATTTTCTGGAAATTTCCAGCCCAAACTCCTGGGAAAGAGGACATATGTATATATAAATATATATATATATAAAATCCATCCATTCTTTCCCACAATGGATATCATTTCCCCATGACTTACTACTATACACTATTTTTTCATTAATCATCAATTTAAATCTCAAAAGAAAGAAACCATAACACCCAACCTCACTTCCCTGAATTAAAATCTCTCTCAGAGGATGTCATTTTCTAATTCCAACCATGGAGCAGATTTATGCTGAAATGGCTTTATTGTGGCTGGTGAGATGTAGGGGATGTTCTGGTGATAATTCCACAGCCCTGGCAGGGCAGCCTGTGGAATTCAGAAAGTTCCTTTCACCAGACTTGGAAAAATGACCTGCAGAGTGGAAATCTTGTCCAAGACTGGGACCTCACAGCTGGATTTCCCTTCCCCACGCCTGCTGCAATCCATGGCTTTCTAAGTTCATCCTCAGGACCTTTGGGATGCACACCAGGTGAGGCTCTCTTAAAGCAGATCCCAAGCCTTTCAGGAAGGATAATTCTTCTTACAGAGCACAGGGCGACTGAGCACCTGCTCTGATGAAGCTCTGTAGTTTCTTCAAGCACAAATAATCAAAATTTCCCAACCAGAGGGAAAATTTATAATCCCAGAATCATTAAGGCTGGACAGAAATTCCAAGACCATCAAGTCCAACCCTGCCCTAATACCACCATGGCCAGTACACCAAACATTTCTCACAAATGTTGGTGAATGTGGCCTTAAAAAAGCACTCAGCTGGTGGGACAGCACCAAAGCAAAGCAAAGCAAAGCAAAGGGCCTGTGATGTGAACTGGCACCAGCTCCCTGCCCCAACCCCTCTGTGAGGACTTGTGTGAGCTCAGGATGGAGCTCTGGGAGTTCTGGTCTCACCCTGGAGAGGATTTTGCACCACTGCAAAGGCAAATCAGAGCTCATGTCCCTGATTCCTTCAGCTGTCCCTGCATTCTGCTCCTTCTCATCCCACAGAGAGCCCAAGGGCACCTGCTGGGGCACTTTGTGCTTCCGTGGGAGGAGATTTTGGAACCAAAACGCTGCAACCTGCTCTGAAAACACCCCAGTGGCTTGCCCAAATCCTCCTTGAGGCTCTTCACGTTTGTAATGTCATTATCCACTGGTCTGACCCACGTCTCCTCAGAATCAATGCCATTATTGATGTTAAACTGCAGCAGCTGATTTAGGTTTCTGTGACATATGGACTGCTGTCCACTAGGTACTGAACTGCAACCACTAAACTCATTTCACTCAGATCTCAACTCCAAATTGAGTATTAGGGATAAACGGTCAGTGCTTTAATGGTCATTTCACACTTCATCATCAACCCATCCATTCTCTGCACGTGCCACTTAAGTCTCCCATTCTGTTCCCTCAAATACATCACAGCAAAAAGGAATGTGACAAAACAAATGTTGAAAAAAGCAACCTTTGCTTGTTGTTGGTGGGTGTTTTTCCCCTCTAACTAAATGGCGAATTGTCCCATTATCCCCATTTCCTGCAAAATCTGCATCTCCAGGACCTTCAGTGCAGCAAAGCAAAGCACTGCCACAGTCAGCTTGTGTGTGGAGTGCTTCTGTTTTACATACTGACACGCATTTTAACATGGAAAAGGTCAGAGATGGAAACAGCACAGCTTGTTGCTGTGACAGCAGACATTTAACAGAAAGACTTCTGGACACACTACAGTTTAAAATAATTTAGTAAAATAATTGCCATGATTGATTTTTTGGGTCCCCGGGTTCATACCACACACTTCTGTGTGACAACTCCCTTCAGTGCTGTTTTTTCTTTCTTCTATTTTTTTTTTCTCTCTCTCTCCAGCAATGACAAGAAATGCATTTCAAGTAAGTTCTGGGATGTTGTCAAAGTTTGCCCCAGTTCACAAACTGCATCATTTGCTGCCTGGGACCAGCGTGCAGAGCTGCTGCCAGCCCTCTGTCCCGCAGCACGAGGCTGCCAGAAATCATCTGGATAAATCCACTTTGGGTTTCTGCCCTGCCAGAGCAGGCCCAGCCCACCAGGATGCAGCTCCTGCTCTGCTGCCAGCACAGACATCGCCCCAGCAATGGCCACACCAGCCCTGCACTGCACATCTGCCCTGGAAATGAGCTCTTGCTGATTATTTCATGCATTTCATGCACTTAATTTAATGCAAATAAAAGCCAGGAAGTGAGGTATGTCTGGGGAAAAAAGGGACTGTGAGATGTCAGAGAAACGAGCAGAGCTGCTGAACTTCAGTGAAGCACAAAGTCCATCCCATGGAATCCCACACAGCCCTGGATGCACCCCCTAAAGTGAATTTGGGCACAACAGCACCCACAGAATTAAACACCATGTGGTTTATCGTTGTTATGGTATAATAATACTCAAAATAGATATGTATTATTTATTATGAATTTGCTCTGTAGTCAGTGGAGGAAAACGGGGCTGTCTGGAGAGAGCCTCAGTGCTCTGGTGAGCAAAGAGCTGCTGAGCTTTGGGGACAGATTTGGTACCACCCAGAAGGAAACCACCTAAATTCACTGAGGGAAATATTACAGGATTCATTAAACAGGGAATTAGAAACCCAAACACAGGCCATAGCAGGGGTCCTGGCACTCTCCTGGTCATGAACATGGAGCTTCCATCCCACAGTCTCACTCTTCCAACATTAAATTGTTGTATTTCCACCACCACACCAGTGAGAATATTGTTGAACACATCTGTAAGTCAGGAGTAAGGGGTTCACAGTGAGAGGGGAAATTCAGGTGAGAAATTGGGAAGAAATTCCTCCCTGGGAGGGGGGGGAGGGGCTGGGATGGAATTCCCGGAGCAGCTGGGGCTGCCCCTGGATCCCTGGCAGTGCCCAAGGCCAGGCTGGACATTGGGGCTGGGAGCAGCCTGGGGCAGTGGGAGGTGTCCCTGCCATGGCAGGGGTGGCACTGGGTGGGATTTAAGGTCCCTCCCAACCCAAACCATTCCACAATTCCACCCTGCACAAAGCTGAGCCTTGGGAAATCTCGGCTCTCAGGAGGTTCCTGTTGGACACACAGCCCCAAGGCACTGCCCCATCCCTGCTGAAGCACCTGGGCTGCCCAGGGGCTGTTTGGGAGCTGAAGCACAACTCGTTCCCTTCCAGGACCCAGCAGAGCCAATCTGCGAGGCTGCTGCAAACCGTTACTGACAGGAAATGTAATACTTAAATACACACTGCAGCTTCTGACTTCTCTCTCATTCTCAGTGTACTTAATTCTGACAGCTCTAAACAAATGTCAAACTTGCTTTCAATTTCCTCCCTCCTCCTCCCCACACTTTGTGCTGGTGCACTGCTAACAGAATTAAAACTTGAAAATAGCCTTAGGCTTTCCAACCACTTTTGAGCAGGATCGGAGGCTTTTGTCTATTTCAGAATAAAAACTCAAAGATAGTAATTTTGCCATATTTTTAAATAATAAACCAACAAATGTTCATAGCTAAAATGGGCTGTGAAATGCAAAGAACAAAAAAACCAAAAAAAAAAACCACCCCACCAAGAAAAATGGATACCATATTGCAAAGGAAAAAGAGTTGGATTGTCATGAATCTGAAAGGAAATCAATGGGACAACTTTGGAGACCCATTTCAATCTGTTGTTGACATTGTTTTCTAGTAGTAATTTTCTCAAAATGTTAACAGTATTGAGTTTGCTTATTGATTCTATTATTTTTGACCTTGCATTAGTGTGGGCTAATCTTACATGCCATAAAATTTCCTTTCACAGCTAAAATTATTGTAGGGCTCTGGGGGAAAGTTACAATCAGGTCACAGCCCCCTTAGGATTCTGACGAGCAGATAACTGGCAATAATGAGTTATTTTGGCTTTCTAGATACCTCTCTGTTGTTTCTCACAGACTTCAGGCAGCACTGCCATGCACGTGATCGGAGTATTGACCAAAATCCCAAAATCCCAATAAAGTGAGGCTCTGCCATGCCCGGGGATGTGGCTGCAGAGCTCACGGCCCCACCAGCTGCTGCAACATTTGTGATTCAGCAGCAAAAAGAGCCTTTTGCTACAACAACAACACAAAGAGGCTGAGGTTACCTCACAATACAAATTTATGCCGTGTATTCTCATGCACACCCCTGTGAGACCTTATTTTCATTCCCTCTCACCGGAGCACTAATTACAGAGCCTTTGTTTTTCCTGGGGATCCCCGTGTGAAGTGCTCAGAAGGGGCACTGCTGAATTCAGCTGCAGCTGTGGTTCAACACTTCAGCACCATTCCCAGGGCTCAAACATTTCTCACCAGGCACAGCCACTGGTGTCAGGGAGGATCTTCTGTGCCTCCTGAGCTCAGAAAGGGACATTTCAGCTTTCAAGCCCCTGAGCTGGGCCCGTGTCTTTGCCAGGAATCCCCAGTTCTGCGAGCAAACCGCGCGCGCTTTTGGGGTTAAATTGTTATTTCCCCAGCACCACAAATAGCCTGACATTTTGAGCTCCTCAGCTACAGCAGGCACCCAAACAGCCCACAGCCAGGCTGCTACCAAAAGGAGATATTTCGGATCCTGCAGCCTCAGAAAGGTCTAGACAGAGCCAGATGTTCCTCATGAAAGGAGTTTGAGAGCACAGCCACCCCGGGCTCGGCTGAGCGCCCTGCTGGAAGGAGCCTCCCCAGGGACGGGAGCTGCAGGGAGATTTATCTTTGAGGCTTTTCGCCTCCAGCTCCCTTTCTAAAGGGATGGATTTCCCCAGAAACAGCAGAGCTCCATTTAAAAGTCACAGGTGCCCTGGAGCTCTGCTTAGAAGATTACCTCAAATTTCATTTAATAACAGGCTTGAAACTTGAGACAAATTATTTATTACAATGGGCAATATTTTTGTCTGTTTTTCCCTCATGGTCATCTTAGGTGCTAAAAGGGCTCAATAAAAATTAAAAATGATAGCAGCTCATCCTGTTCTGCTGATGAAGAGTTTTTCTTTGAACCATCTTTAAGCTGATATATGGTTCCAACCAAGCCTTCTGAGCATCCTATAGTAAAAGGAGGAGCAGTTCATCCTGGCTTATCCTGGCTTGGTGCATCCCAGCCTCATCCCAGTGCTTTGTTTTTAGTTTTGATGTGCAAAACCTGACAGCAGCAATCACTATGAGAACACAAACCCGAGTGTGCAGGAAAAGGTAGAAATTGGGACTAGATAGACTAAAATTGCAGATTTTTATATGGGTAGGGTTTGGAAAGTTCATCAAGAGAGATGTCAAAAAAATCTGAGCAGAGAAAGAATTTTCAATTTCTAGAAAACGTGGAAAATTCTCTCCTGCTCTGCATTTTGATTAGGAAAAGCACCCCCAAAATCTTTGGTCTAAAGAGAATCCTTAGACACAAACACACAAGTCAGGTAGAAGGGCAGGGAGTATATTTATGTGCAAAAGTTGTAACTTTAAAATAAATTTCAAAACAGGGTGAAAACTCTTTAAAAATCCATATCAAACCAGAGTTTTCCCAGAAAAAGCTGTTGTTCCTTTTCCCCATGAATAAGGTTAGTGGGCACACACTTTTTGAACATTTGGGTTTTGCAGGATCAGCATTTCCCCATTGAAAATAATTTCATTGCAATCATGTCACAAAATATTTCTTTACTGAATCAGATGGGATAAGTTTAATTTCTCCTTCAAAAAACCCATGGCCTTTTTCTGGAAATACAAGAGCCATTAGCACTTTTTGTTCTTTACTTTAAACAACTTTAAAAAACACTTTATGAACTATGAGAACAGAGCAAAAAGTCACATAATGAAAAATTCTCTTTCCCTGTAAGGTCTCCCTTTGTCCCTAGAATTTGAGGAAACAGCTTTCATCCTTCGAGCTGGAAATGCCACGAACACTCCAGCACAGTCCTCAAACCCACTAAGAAAATACTTGAGCACTTACTCAAATATTATCCAGGTTGTCTAATCTGTATTGTCTACTTCTGCTGTTATTACATTTTTGTGGTATTGGAGAAAGAACAAAGGAAGGCAAAGTTGGAGAAGATTTAAAGGAGCTTGAAGCCAAAATAACTTACAAGAGTGGAATGATTTTTTGGTTTTTGACCTCAAGGGGAAACGCATTTTCCAAGACCTAATTTGATAAACAACCAGTTTTGTTTCACTGCAGCCCAGTTAAAAGGAATTTGAGGAATCAAAATAGAGAGAGATTTTCTCCATTAAAATGACAGAGGCAGGAGCATCTTTTGATTTTTGTTGTAGGAACCCTCTCAAACTCCGACACAAAGATGACACAAGCCTGAGCCAGTTCCCAAAACAGCCATCCTCAGGAACTCACAGCAGCTCTTACATGCAAGAATAATCCTCATCCATGGGTTCCTAGCAGGGAATTTGAAGGGAACTCGAGCTGGTCAGCAGTTTTACAGGCCCCATTAAGTCTAAGTGGAAGCTGACAGAATTTAGGGGATGAGTCTCCTCTGAGCTATGACGATCCTGCTCGTCCCTGGCAGTGCAAATGCACCTTAAAGAGAGCATAAATCACATTCAGGAATGGCTGAAAAGGTCCCAAAAACATCACTGAAAGGTACTGAAACCTGAGCTTCAAAGTGACTTTGGTGCTTTTTGAAACCATTGGAGAAATCCTTCAAATTGCTCGAAAAGGAGGAAAAACCAAGGCTGGAGCCTGGGCACCTGTGTGTCTCACCTCTGTTCACTTTTATACTTATAATATTATATAAGACATATTTAAAAATGTAACAAATAAATATGCACATATCTAGTAGTGATAAGATCAAAACTGGTGCTTTGTTTGCAAGGCAGAGGCCCAGACAGAGCCACCACCCAGCACCAGCGAGATAAAACTTCAGAGCAACGCCACAAAAATGTCTGGTGTGAGAGAGGCAGAGGAAAAAGGAGCCTGAGGAAGCAGCTGTGGGTTCAGGAGTCACAGGGGCAGCAAACAGCAGCCACTGCACCTCCTTGTGAAGGCAGAAACCCCCCAGCCCCGGGAGGAGTGATGCTCCCCAGCTCCTTTAACCCAGCAGCAGGGATGGACACACACGGCTCCCACCCTGCCACGGCACCAAATCCACCCCCAGCCTGGCCCAGACGCTTCTCCTGCTGAGATCTGGGACAAAAATCCCCAGAACAGGGCAATGTGCACGTGCAGGATCCCACTGCTGCAGCCGGGGCTGGCTCCTCTCTGCTCCCCACTCCCCAGCACCATTTCCATGGGAATTCACCCAACCTGCCAGCTCCAGCTGCAGCAGCCACGGGCTGAGATGGAATAACTCTGCTGATTTTCTGGCTGTGCTTTCACACCAAGTTTTCCCCCCAGTTCTGGGACTGTTACAAGGATCCCAACTCCCCAGCACTCCTTTCTTTGTCTGCACACTGAACCCCTCGTGTTTCTGGGAACAGCTCCCTGTTCTTTACCATCCCTGACATCTCTCCCAATTCCCTGTGTTTCCCTGTTCCCCCCCAGCCCCGTTATTATCAAACAGCTCTGCTCTGTGAGGCTGCTGATCCTCATCTTCATATTGATTAATCTCATTTTCACATGCATCACCCTGAATTCCACCATCCTCAGCACAGCCTTTTCACGATGACTCATTTGCAAGACAGATTTTCCCTGCTGGAGTCATCCCCAGCGTAGGAATGCGCTGGACCAGTTTCAGGTGCAGGGCCTTATTTTGTGCAGCTAGATCAGGAGAAGTCAGAAATGCCTGTACAGAACTCAGCAGAGTCATTCAAAACCCGCAGGCGTGTGGGAATAAACGGAATTTGTCCCACAGTGTTTGCTGCCTCTGTCTCGGGGAAGGAATATGCCAATCATGCTTGGGCTTGATCGTTATCAATGTAATTAAAATGCAATTTATTTTTTTGGATTAATTTGTAGATTAAACAGAGTCATTTTATTATGTTTATCTCGGACATCTGAAATATTTAAGCATTTAACATTACCAAGTTAGCGAAATAAATCTTTAATTTAGCATAATTAGATTTGTTTAAATTAAGAAATGTATTGATATTGCAAAATAGTTTCATATTCATTTGGAACTAAATTAGAACTTAAAATAACTCGTAGTTTTCTCTGCTTCTCCAGTGTACAGGTCATGAAATACATTAATCTAGCAGAGTACATGCTCTTCCCCACACATTAATCCAGACTTTACAACTTTTCACACCATGGCAGCAGCCCCACGAGCTCGTGCTGGCAAGCAGAGAAAGGCATCTGTTGTGCTGAGCAGGCAAGAAAAGCTCTGGAAGGGTCCAAAGCCAGGTTTGCTCCTCTAAGTCATGGTTTCCATTCCCTCTCCTTGCTCAGTTGATTTTTCTCACTGAGGTGCAGCACCTTGAATTTGCCTCTCTTGAGCTGCACACTTTTCTCCAGGTTACCTCCCCTGCTCGTCTCACTTGGAATTCTGACCCTGTCTCCCAAGATGACCACAGCCCTGCTCAGCTGGTGTCTCCTGGAGCAGCAGTGAGCACTTTCTCTGGTCCATCACACAGATCTCTAATGAAACATCACCAGAGCTACACCAACCACCTCATGTCTCTCTCCAGTTCTACGGGCAGCCATTGATAAGGATTTTTGAAGGCAGTTTTTACACTAACTGCTGTTTTCCTCTGGGTCATGCCATTTCCTGGGATGTCCTGTGAAGCTCTCCCAAAATCCTGTGCTGAAAAATGGGCACCATCCACAGGGAGTGGCTCCAGTTTTATTTTGAAAGGCAACTGCTCCAAGTTTTGAGGTGCTGGCAGGGCCCATCAGTACTTTCACCTGCTGCTTTCATGTCTCCTGGATGCACCAAAGCCACATTAAAGGCAGGATCTATCTATCAGCTGTCAACTTCTCTTCAAGCCTCACACCAATTAAAATCGACTGAAATTACACTGCAGGGCTGATCTCACACCTGCACCTGCACCCTTGCATTTGCTTCCTGCTAAATTCTGCTACATTAATTGTGCTTGCATATTAATGAGCTTTGTAATTTATGGGAATGGGAGCAGAGATCCTGTGGTTTGTTCCCAGAGCTAAATCTGGGATTGACAAGGGGTGTGCAGGATTTTGTGCTGATAAAGCTGGGTGGTTTTGCAGAGATTTTTTTTTTTTATATTTCTGCATGGAGGAGAATTTGAGCCAGATTTACCCATGGGCCAAACAGTGACAGTGGGATCCAGAGGTGGTTGTTTTAGCCACCCACACGCCATGGAATTGTGGAATGGTTTGGGCTGAAGGGACCCTAAAAGCTCATCCCATTCCACCATCCCAGGCTGCTCCCAGCCCCAATGTCCAGCCTGGCCTTGGGCACTGCCAGGGATCCAGGAGCAGCCCCAGCTTTCCATGGTTGTTTCTCAGGGAAGGCTCAGCAGGAGTTTAAGGTTGTGGGAGATATTTTAACCTGTTTATTTTCCTGCCCCAAAGCCATGGCCAAACCTCTCTCCTTCATTCACAGATCTGTGCCTGCACTACAGCTGCACTTCCACCTGAGGCTGCATCCACAGTTTCCACATATCCTCCAGAATTCCTTTTACTCCTCTAATGGTCAGTCCCTAATTTTAGGAAACTCTTCTCATCTGATGACCCAGCTCTTAAAAACCTGTGCACCTGCCAGGCTGCCCACTGTCATTTATCAGAGGTTTTCTTTGGTCACACTCTTGCTATTGCAATGAGGATGCCTTCAATATGGGGTTTTTCCCTAAAAAGTGTTCATATTTCTGAGGACCAGGTGGGACCAGTGGCCAGGCATCCCCAACTTCTGCACCACAGCATCTCCTGTTTAGCCAGCTGCTCACCAAAAAAGCTTCTCTGAACTGGCTCCTACAACACCTTTAGCCTAAAAGAGCCTTGGGACAGGGGCAGGTATCCAGGGAAAAGGGATCCACACATTTCCTATGGCCTGAAAAGGGGACTGTCACAAACCCATTGAGCTCCTGCTGCCACAGAAACACAGGGCAGCATCACCAGAGCTGGCACAATCCCCTTTCCTGTATCAAATAAATGCACTTTTCATAGCACTGAAATAGCAGATGAGCCTCTTTTCCCCCTTGATTTTCTCTAGGTGATATAAAATTCAGCATTCAAGGTGCTCTTTTAAAAGTAGGTTACCTCCCGATGAAAATAAGAGTTCATATTTGTGCTGACAATAGTGGATGATGTTAGTGCTGTGCTGCCTGGATGAAAAAACCCCACACAACACCAAGAACAAAAGATTCCTTCCCTTCCCCACTAAAATTCCCTCGGTTTGACTCAAGGACACCTTTCACCACTTCAGCCAGCAAGAAAACCCCCTCACACCTGACTGAATTGTGAGCTGCAGAGCAACACACTCATTTTCACAACAAGGCAGGGAAACTTTCTAAGCTGCAAAGACTTTTAGAGGATTAAAAAAATTTTTGGGGCATTTTTTCCCTCTGAAAAAAAGCAAGCTGATTTTTTTCAGGGGAAGATCCATCTCCTGTGCGTGCCCCCACCCCCCGTATGCCTCAGAGCTGTAATTCCTCCAGTCCTCCCTGTAAGATCTCTAATCCCCCCAGTCGAGCACAAAAGCTGTTCATATAAATATTTGCAATCCCATCATGTGCTGGGGAGTGATGAAGGGCTCTGCAGTTTGCAGCCCCCCGGCCGCGGGTGCTGGTTCCAGTCTGCAGCAGGAATGTGGTCCCCTGACAGGAAACATTAAATAAACACCAGGGATGGGGTTTCACCAAAGGGGCTCGGGCCACTTGCAGCCAAACCCTGCCCGGGGCTGGTGCTGCTGCTCCCGGCCAGGCAGGGCTGAGTTATCCCGGGGCACTGGCTGAGAGGCACAGCAGCAAACCCGAATTTCCCTTCAGCAAAATCGGGCGTTTGCCGAGGCTGGTTTGGCATTATTGAAGTCCAGTATGAACATCCACGAGAGAAAATTTGTTATTGCAAAGTTGTTATTGCAGATTTGTTCGTGCAAATTTGTTATTGCAGATTTGTTATTGCAGATTTGTTATTGCAAATTTTTAATTGCAGATTTGTTAGTGCAGATTTGTTAGTGCCCCAAGCCCTGCTGTGTTTAGGGACACTGAGCATCCCGCAGTGCCCAGGCTGGAGTTTGTGCCACACGGGCATCACTTGCTACCAGCAGGAAGGCTCCTGGCTGCTTCTCCTGGGGTGAGAAGTATCTCCTGAGAGCAAAATGTGCTGGGCTCCTGGGGAGCTGCAAGTCCAGGGGCTTGGGTGTGTGGTTTGGTCTGTTTCTTTAATGAAAATTACTCTCGACTCTTTTCTGTCTTTCTGACTCTTCCTGCTGGTGTGGCAGCAGTTAAATTCTACCAAATTTTAAAATATTAATAAATTAAATACAAGCACCAGATCAGCACTGAAAATTGAGCTCCAAGAGCAACCTGTTCCTGTTTGATGCCCTGCACGAGTTTGGCAGACTCGGGGTGAGGGGCACCTGTGAGACAGAAATCATGGTCTGTAAGTACAGAATGGATTTAAACTGCTGCTTCCTCAGTGAGGCTGAGATTTCACAACCATTCCATGATGGGGCTGGTTTGAGCTATAACACGCTGTAAATCAAATGTCCTTGGCAAACCAAACAAGTTTCTTGTTTTCAGGAAGGGACAGGGCACCACCAGAGCCAGAATTCCCCAAAACCTCCAAGGATTCCTCTGGTAAAATCGTACAGAAACAAGGAGCTGCAGAGGAAAACTCCTAAGAGACTTGGCTGACTCAATCACGACTTTTTCCTCTGATTAGTTCCCCTAATTCCTCCCTTTTTGGCATTTTATCCCCCTCCAGCTCTTTGTCTGTTTCATTTCCCAGCCGGGAGGTGTTTTTGGGATGGGTGAGGATGGGGTACCCAACTCTCAGCCCCACTGGCTCGGGAACTCCTCCCACTCACATCCTGGTTTTGGTGGCTTTCCTTATCTTTCCTTAACGATGCCTAAAATGAGTCTGACAGTGAAGTGATGCTCTTTTCTGGGAATTAGAGGTGGCCACACCTGGCAGCAGCAGGATTTTTGCACAAAAGGGAAGATCTGATCCCGAAAGTCCAGCTTGGCAAAGAATCTCAGAGCTGGGGGGGCTGGGAAGACAACTCCTGGAGCTGCTTCTCATTAAGATACAAGTGCACAATCAAATGGAATGCAGAAAATTAAATCTCCATGGTTTGTGGCGTTTTGCCATTTACCTTCAAGTTTCTTTTTCTGGGAAAAAAAAAAAAAAAAGCATGAGAAAATGATAAAGAGAAGAAACACAACCAAAGGACTGAGCAAAAAGCAGTGTGGTAGTAACAAAGGCCAGAGCCCATCCCAGTCTGCTGAAAGGTCAAAGACAACCCCACACCACAAACCAGAGACTGAATTTTGTGGGGTTTAGGTTAGAAATACCATCCAGGCTTTCCCTCCCCTAAAAAATGCCAGTTGGCCACTGCCTTGTAAGGGAAACCTTTCTAGCAAACCATAAAGGGAATATTGCTTCCCTTCAGTGCAGCAGAGCTGCTCTGCAGCAGGTGAATCCAGGGGTCCTTCTGCCTTCCCCGTGCTCTGGGCAGCACAGCAAGGCACTTCACAGACCCCAGGTCAGCCCTGACCCCTCATCGAGCCCCTCAGGTGCTCAGGAGCAAAAAGCCCACCCCAGTTAAGGAAGGTGGGGATCGAGGGGTCTGTGGCACAGCCCCGGCTCTGAGGGGCAGCTCACAATTATTGATACTGAATTATTGATACTGAATTATTGATGCTGAGTTGTGCCAATCAATCAGTGCAGCAGCTCCCAGCAATGAGGGGATAACCTCCCACAATGGCAGCTGCTCCAGCACCTCTGGACACGGGGAAAAGCCCCCAGAGAGCCGAGGGTCTGTCTGAGCTCTGGTTCCATCCCAGCTGTGAGGAGTCAGGGTGGCTTCAGCAAACACTGGACCAGAAAATGAAAGCTGCCACAGCCTCTGTGAGATGGCTCCAGGCACCGTTTATTTCCCTCATCATTAACAATGCGTGTTCTGATGAGACACGACCACTGCAATCTGCTCCAAAAGCCCAAAATAAGATTCCAAAAATTTTATGCATATTGGCAGCCACGTATTTTCTACACACATGATTTTCCACTCAGGTCATAATGCCATCCTAAACTCCGAGGAATTTTTTTGCAGCTAAGTTCTAAACCCCTGAAAGCAGCATTTTATAATGGAAATGCTGATCCAAGCTTAACCAGAGCAGCAAGAAGAGTGCCACACACCATAAAAATAAAAGTGAATCATAAAGCAGTTAAGGTTTGATTACTATAAAATACCTGGGCTTGAAATTTTGATTCAGACTTGGGGTTTTTTTAATTACATCTCATGACCTAGAGATACTTTTTGGACAGATAATGTCTGGGGAATTAGATCAAAGATCCTTTTTGTAACTTCAGAATACAGCACTAATGTGTTCGATGGTCTCCTTGAAGCATAAAACACAAGACTTTGAAAGTTATTTGGTCTACTTGTAAATAACAGTGGGAAATGGAGCTCGCAATTAAAGAGAAACTCCTTCTCTCAACTCCAGCCAACCAAAATTGAGATTTGTAGGGGTAAATCAAAAAAAAAAAAAAAAAAGAAAGCAAAAAAGAAAAAAGGAAAAGCCTCCCAAGATTTCAAAGATGCCTGGTAGGAATATTTCTTAATTGAGCCATGCTTTAGAGCTGCATGGAATTGTTCTTATTAAAAATTGAATAAGAACAGAGGAGAAGAACATGGGAGCTTTTGAGAGATTAGAGCTTTGTAAGATTTACTTAAAAGGTTTCTATTAGACTTGAGGGGTTCTCTCACATCGAAAACCTCACCTCTACACAAAATAGTCTGAAAAATTTGGGTTCCAGCCACCAAACCCTGCAATCAGTTGATTGGAAAACAAGAAAAAAGCCTTTCTTTCCAGGACAGTGTCAGTGCTGATGCTGGATCCATGAGTTTGCTTTGTTTGCCAAATAATCATCACGTTGTTGCTCAGCTTGACAGGTTCATTTTCAACCTACATTTCTCCCTGAAGTTTCTGATTTAACTCCTTGAGAGCTGTCCCAGTTCCCTGCTTCCCACCCTGTTTCCAGTGGGTTGGATATTCCAGAACACACCAGAAGTTTCCTTCCACTGACAACATCCTGTGAATCTCAGGATCCAGAGGGACCAGAGGGATTTTATCTATTTTTAAAAAAATCTTCCACGAGATGAACAGGACATAAAAATTGGCTTAAAGTCGCTGCAAACCCAGGCCCCCTTCTGGAGCCTTATCACCTTTCTCCACTAAAATTGCAGGTTTGCTTTGAAATCCTTAAAAATGCCACCTTCTCCCTTATTTTGGAACCCACCTGCAAAAGTGGAGCTTTGAGATTCATCAGAGAGAGACAAAACCCTGCTCAGCCCCTGGGCTCCCACCTGTGCCCGAGCAGGAGCCCCTCCTGCACCACGCCAAGCTCTCAAAGATTGCCAGACTTTGGGGATTTCACAAATGAAACACTTTAATGCTTCTGGGCAACCCGAGGAGCTCTGCTGATCGTTGCTCACGGTGCCTCCCTCGTGCTGGCTCACATTCCACCTCCCCTTTTGGGTTTTTCATCCAAACCTCCCGTGACACATCCCCAGCCCGCTCCCCTCCTTGCAGAGCTGCTGCACATCTGGAAAGCAGCTAAACCTGACTCCCCAGAGCTACCAGTGGGCAAAGGCAGCTTCAAAAAAACCGCTGCTGGATGTGGCTTGGGCTGATATTACAGAGGTGGGGGAATAAAAACGCTGCTGATAGACTTGGTACGTAGTAATGCAGTAACAATTCAAGATTTACTGCTTTAGTTTGGAGGGGGGATACTCAGAAAGGTCAGTCAGAAACCTGTGGATTGCTGAGAAAAAGGAAAAAAAAATAACAATAGAGGAAAAGCAAGGAGGATGGATTTTATCTGACGATTTGGAGCACCCAGGTTTGTGTGTCCCTGAGCTGGTGCAGCTCAGGAGAGCCAGAGCATCGCTGCCCACCTCGTGTTTCATTATTAAAAGGCATTCTTAGGGCTCTGCCAGCAAAATCCACAAACTCAGCCTCTCTCACGGCTTCCACCGAGGGAGTTTGGAGCCTCCCCTGCTCCAGAGATGGAGAGAGGGGCAGGAGGAGCTGCCGGTCGCCCCAGGCTCCTCCCAGGAATGCAGCAAGTGCCTGCTCAGGACAGAGCTCAGCCAGGATTTACTGCTTGATCCTCATAACCCCCATCCCTAAAATTCAGGAATGATTAAAAGCAGCTAAGTGGGAATAAAAGGATGCTCCTGCTGTGCCCAGTTCTTCTGGGAAGTGCCTCTCTCCTGCAGTCAGTCAGTCCTTCTGGGAACAGCCTCGGGGAGCTGCCGCTGTGCCTGAACCTCCTGGAGACGGAGCCGAGCAAGGAACTGGAATGAATAATTTAACCTGGAATTCGGGCTTTTTATTTATGCCACGTTTGTCAGTAAATATGGTTTGGTCTCATTGTCTTTTCATTCATGACAATAAATGCCCTGAATTTTAAACTGGGAGAAAAAAAGGAAAGAAGGGTGAGATATGAAATAATTAAAAGATAGGATATGGTTAATGATAGAAGGGAGCTAAATTTCAGCAAGTTAGACCAAATCTTATGGGATAATTCAGTAAAGACAAGACCAGGATGGGCTGCACAAAGAGACATAAAAACAGAGCCCACCAGCTGTACAAAAATCACTTTAAAGCAGCCTGAACAATCTTTCAGCAAATGGGAATGAAATCTAAATTTACATGCCATCAGGTTGCTGTTTTCTTTTGGGCTTTTTTGCACTAAAAAAAAAAAAAAATTAAATCATTGTCCTGCTAAAAATCTGATGGTTAATCATCTTACAATTCAGGCATTTCTAAAAGTCTCCCTAGGAATATTCTTCTGTCTTAGAACCTTAACATCCCTTCTGAAAACAACACCACAAAAGGAAATTTGATTTTTGTAAAGGGCTAAACATTTCCTTAAAAGAATTGAAAGGGATTTTTAAGTTTTCAGCAGGGCAGGCTGCCTTGTGGGCACAGAATATTCAGCTGTGGTTTCAACAGGAGAGCTCTGCTCCCCAGTGTTAATTCTCACAAACCACGCCAAGGCTCTCACATTTCCTTGTACAGAACCAGGATTACTGGAAAGCTCCTGTACAGCCAAGTTTTTTCTTTCTTTAACTGGAGATTACAAAATTATCAAGAATTTACTGATACTGGTCTAAAGAGTCACCTAAAAAGCCCAGATGTGGTACAAGATATTACTAGAAAAAGCAACAGAATTTGAGGAAAATCTCTTATAACCCATATCATTATAGAAAATGTATCTTTTTTTTGGTCAATTAATTAAATTTTAAGTGTTGGCTACCAAAGAAAACCAGTCACAGAAACAGAAGACAATGAAAACTGTCAATTTTTTGGGCAGTTTATTCACATAGCAACCCTCTGTGAGCCTAAATATGGTTCAGCACACGTTTATTGTAGGGGCTCTGCTCACACAAACCTTCTCCCTCGAGCACTGTGCTCCTCTTTAGGGTCAGCAGCAGCCCAGGCAGTGGGATTCAGTTGTTTACTGCCACTGCATCAGCCTCCAAGCCAATAATAACAAAATAGCTGCCCAGTGCAGTGGACAAGAGTGAAAAAAAAAATTCAGCTACAGCAACTTTTCCACCCCTTCCACCTGAAATTCAACTCCTTCCCTTCCAACTCCAACCCCTTCCACCCAAAATGCTCTCCAGAAGAGCCCACACCAAGAGAATCAATCAGCACTTGGTGTGTAACAGAGAAAATCTAATGGGCAAAGTCTCCAACTGCTGCTGCCATTCACTTTGATAAAACGCTAGCCATGAATAATTAGTATTCATTTGCTCTAATTAAGGGATATAGCTGATGGAAGCTGGATTTAGAACAGGGTGGAGCAGATTCCTGGGACCCAGCAGGCTCAGATCCCACCCGAGGTGGGCACAGGGCTGCTCCCCAGGACAGGGGGAGGAATGGGAAGAGCTTTCCAGCAGCACCATGGACTGCAGCATTTCTCAGGTCCTTCAGATCCTGTGAATTACGCCTGGAGCAGAAATTCAGTGCTGCAAGTACAAGTCAGCAGAGCAGATGCACAGATGCTTTTCTTTATATATTACTATGCAGTGAACTTGTGTAAGAGTGAATAAGCAAGGGATGCAGCAGGCAGGGAGATTTTACAGCTCTGCTGGGAGCTGGGGAGCTTTGCCCAGGGGCTGAAGATCTCCTGCTCTGCTGTCACCACATGGCTCCTCCTCCTCCTCCTCATCATCATCATCATCCCCCAAACCACACCCCATGCCTGAGAGCATCGTCCAAAGGCTCCTGGAGCCATCAGGCTTGGTGCTGTGAGTGCCGCCCACCTGCTCCATCCTGATCCCCAATTCCCTCCAACCCCTGGGACATCACCCCAGGGACCCATCTCCAGCCCAAGGCTCTGGCTCCTGTCACCCACAGCTCCAGCCTTGCCTGTGCCATGCCCTGGCTGAGCTCCCCCAGGCTCAAACTCTTTCTCTCAGGCACTTCTGGAACACCCCTGATGGTTCCAGGTAGGTGGCAACGCTGCTTTGATTGCAGACACCACCTCAGACCTGGAAACTGGTTCTGCTGGGTGCCCTGGCCCACTCCTGTGTGGGCAGGGCGCTGGGAATTGATGCTCTCAGCACCAAAACAGGAGAAAATCCCTCGCCCTGCTGGTGCCCAGCTCAGCTGAGGGGTGACACTGCTTGGAGCTGCTCCCAAAGCTCATCCTGCACTCCCTGGGAGAGTGGGAGCAGCCAGCCCTGGCCGGGAACCCTGGCCAGCCCTGCCGAGCTGGGGCTACGAGGGCTCCAAGCCCCAGGACAGGGGATGCTGCAGGCAAGGCTGGAAGGGTTAAAAGAAACCAGGAATCAAATCCCCGGTCAGAGCTGGCAAACAGAAACAAAACCTTGTCTTGTTCCCTCTAGAGGGGAAATAAATGTTCTGGGGCTGTGGAGGTCTCTTACAGAGCGGGAAGAGAGGAAGATGCAGCTGGAATTTAAGATCAGAATAGGCAGGAACAGCCATTTGAACTGGGCATCTACAGCAAGCTTCACAATTTTATAATCATATGGTTAATAATTTTATAATCATAAGTTAATAATAGTTGTGGGCAGTATGCAGCCCACCGGTAACTGGAGTTGTGCAGGGAATAAGCAAAGGATGTTCATCTATTGCATTATCATCTGGGGTTTTGTGTCCTTTGAATATGCAAAAATTGTCGGCACCTTAAAAATAATTCCCACTTAGATTCCCCCTCAATGCTGCCCCTTCGCTAATTGTTCTGTTTTCAGTTAATTAAAAGGAAACAATTACACTCGTTAAATCAGTGGAATTTACAGTTCAACACCTCTGCCTTTAAAATGGTAACAATCATTTCAATCCTACAAACTCATTACGATTTACCCCAAATCCCACTTTTTTGTACCTCTGTCTAAAACCATCTGGGAGGAGGCCAAATTATGTATCAAGCACTTCTAAAGGGCTTAATAACACAATCAGATTTGCTGTGGGAATGGTTATAGATTCTGCTCTACAACAGTGTTGGTTGGCTCAGCTATAAAATATCTATATCTCTGTATCAATGATAGATGACCCAGGATAATAAAAGATCTTGACTTGCGTGTATGTTAACAATTAATGGGATGTATAATGTATCACATACTGTGTGTGGAAGGTAATAAAGAGGTGTAAATGAGAATTACACTGGTTAATTGGTGTCATTAATGGTTCTTTTGTTCTGCTAGAAAAGCAGGATCTTATTCTGAGGGTGACGCTGCAGGGCTGGCTGCAGAGTCCAGAGGTGGGGTGAGTTAAAAATGCCAGCTGGGCTGGGAATCGGCCTCTTTAGGGACCTGTCCTGACATGGATCCAGCTCAGAATTCCAGATTCCATCCCGTCAGCCAGGCTGCTCTCCCTCTCCTTGGGGCTGCACCCGCGCTCAGCCCTGCCGTGTCCCTCTGGCGCACCGCGGACAGGGCAGGGGCTGCTCTCCGTGCTTTCCCGGCTCAGCCTCCTGCTCTCCCGTCCCACCACCTCCATCCCATGCACCACAGCCCCTGATGATGATGCTGAGACCCATTTTTCTCCCCCCCCGATGAGTTTATTTGAATCCCCTCTGTTCCCTCCGTGCCTGCCCCGGAGAGCAGCGCTGCCAGACCCCCGTGGCTCGTGTGCTGTTTGGCTCTCCAGCTTCCCAGCGTTTGGAAAACTCAATCCTACACCTCAGCTGGCTGGAGGCAAGGCTTTTTGCACACATGTCCTGGAATATTTAACGACAGAGAGCTTCAATGGCAAATGTTGGGAAAGGAATAGGAGGAGTTAAATGTTTCTCTCAGTTTAAAGAAGAAAGTGGTCCTTGGGACCCAAGGGCAAGGTTCCCAGTCCTGCCCCATGCAGGAGAAGAAGAAGAACGTGCTGGTTTTGCTCTGTTTGAGGAGGTGTGAGGATGCAGAGCACCGGGATGCCTCTGCCAGTGGGGTACAGATCTGAGCCAAGCGCTCAGCAGCTCGGGAGCAGAGCCAGCTCACATCCATCACTTTAAAGGTGAATCCCACTAACCACACCAAAAAATATTTAGCAATTATAATAAAAGATACCTTTTTAACGAGGGACATTTTTAATCAGCTCTCCAGTGCTGTAAATCAGCTGGTGCAGGCTGTTTTCCAAAGGCTGAGTGCTCTGGCTCTGAATTCCAATGGCCTGACAGAGCCCACTGACACCAGCAGCAGCTCTGGGGGGATTTAGGGCCATGCAGAACTCTATAAAATCACTGTGTCATATGCAGAATTCTGATTTTTACACCCTCCATCACTGTTTGAGTGTAAATTCAGTGCTTGTGGAAGATGCCAGGGGTGCTGAGGGCCTTTCCAAGCCAGAGCGTGGGCTTGGCCCAGCCAGAGGAACACAAACCTCCAGAAATGCTGCTAAACTCAGCTTTGAGTGCAGTCACAACCAAGCAGAGGGCTCTGACAAGCTCAGACTGCTGCAGAAACCACATCCCCATGGCTGCAGGTGGGCAGGGATGTGGCACAAGGCACAAGGATTGGCACAGGGATGTGGCAGAAGGATGTGGCCCAGGGTCTGGCACAAGGATTGGCACAAGGTTGTGGCACAGGGATTGGCACAAGGATGTGGCACAAAGTCTGGCACAGGAATTGGCCCAGGGACATGTCCTGCCCCACCTGCAGCAGGAGCTGCAGCAGCAGCAGGAGCTGCAGGAGCTGCAGGAGCTGCAGGAGCTGCAGCAGCAGCAGGGCAGCAGGAGCTGCAGGAGCTGCAGGAGCTGCAGGAGCTGCAGGAGCTGCAGGAGCAGCAGCAGCAGCAGGAGCTGCAGGAGCTGCAGGAGCTGCAGGAGCTGCAGCAGCAGCAGGGCAGCAGGAGCTGCAGGAGCTGCAGGAGCTGCAGGAGCTGCAGCAGCAGCAGCAGGAGCAGCAGCAGCAGCAGGAGCTGTATTCTGTTTAATTCCCGTGGCTGTGTGGCAGTGACAGCTCTGAGGGACGAGTGTGGAGGTCAAACACACGAGCTCCTGACTGAAAGCTTCGTGCCTGAGCTCAGAGCCTCCAAGCCTAACAAGATTTCCTCCCAGAGATGTGTCCTGGCAGTGACAGACGCTCTCCAGCCTCCTCTCCTCAGGCACAGGGATGCTGTGCGGGCTGAGGCCACGCCAGGATCAGCACCCCAGGCTGGGAATGCCCAAACGCTCCAGGACAACTTTTAACCAAGGCCTGGATTTCCCAAAGCTGCTCTGGCCACCGTTGCTAAGCCCTGGTTCTTTAGAGGGTTAGTTGGTTTTTTAAGAAGTGGCCTGTGCACTCTGCAAAGTTCATTGCAATTACCATATTTAATAAATTAATTTAATAACGCTACAGAAAAGCACCTGACTGGAGGCTGCTCTCTGGTCTGGCTTTCTCCAGTACTGGAGCAGGCTGCTGTTGAAATGGGATGCCTGAAGAACACCACAAACCCACACAACAGCACTGTCCCCAAGCCCTGCTCCTGCCCTCTTGTACTTGTACCCAGAACCAGCTTTAAACCCCAAATCAGAGCATTCCCCCATCTGCATAAAGAGTATCAATTTCTCCTTAGAATTCTCTCACACTACAGACATCTGTAGGGTTTAAAAATTTTAGAGCATTTTGAGTACATCGTTTCTCTTGAACGAATTTGCATAACTAAAAGCAAACAGGCGATATAAAAATGCATTTGTGTGATCATCATTTTAAGGGGTTGACTAAAACCTTTTTAGGGAGACAATTAGAAATGCAGAGGGAGTGTGGCTGATTTATGCCCGTGACAGATTCACTAACTGCTCTGTCTTGGTGTATTCTGAGCTCTCTACTCCCATCACCAACTGGTAAACACCCCATTAAATATTTCTCTTTTGACCTGTACACTTATATTTCACTAGAATACATTACACATGGGCCAGTATCAGAGTAATTTATCCAAACTCTTGGTGCAGTTGTTTTGGGAGTGGAAAGTTGCAGGAAGCCAGACAGAAAAAAGGGCCTTAAACTGCCCTGAACATGGTTGTGGTTTCTAAAAAAATTCCAAGGTGATTTAACCTTATGCTGTTCACCTAAAATTTTTGCAGATTTTCTGTTTGTATGATGCAGCAAAAGGAAAGCAGAACAAAACTCTATTAGCTGTGTAGGAGCCAGCACAGCACAGGAATTTTAAGTCATGCACTTTGTCTGCCCTTCCTGGGCTGTCTCTCCAGCTCTTTCCTACTTTAAATATTTCCAACAAGCAACTTAATTTTACCCATTTACCTTCCTCCCAGAGCTGTCCTCCTCAGGGAAGCACAAAATGAATTGGCTGTGTGTTTATGAGTTATTTGGGTCCTTTTTCCATGTCTCAAGATGTCTCATGATGAGATTTCTCACCCATAACTAATTGCTCCACTTGTACAGACCAAGGCATTCCTTCCCAACACTAACAGTGATGCAATTTGTTCAGTTCAACACTTTTTTTTTTTTTTTTTTTTTTTTTGAAAAATAAATTAAAAAGGTTTCCTGAAATGCTCTGAAAGCATCCCTCAGTTGTGAGCCTGCACTGCTCTCTCTCACAGGCATCCATGAGGCTCTGGGAACTTGTCATTCTCTTTGAAGCAGTGGGGAAAAAAACAGCAACAGGGCACTTCCTGAAGGAGTCCCAGGTTTTTTCTTAGTGGTGAAGAGCAGGTTGCCAAGGCGAGGAGCAGCCTTTGCCATCAGAGCCGTGTGATGCAGGGCTGGGGCTGCAGCTCTCCCTGCCTGGGATCCAAAGGGGATGTCAGCAAAGAGAGCTCAGAGTGCTGCACGAGGCAGAGCCTGTCCTGTGCTGCTGGCTGGGAATCACCCAGAGCACCGAGGGGGAAGGAGGAGCAGTTTGGGCTCAGGGAGCTGCCTCCTGCTCGTGGCCAGGAGCTCCTGGTGCTGCAGGAGCCGGGGCTGAGCCTGCGCTCCCCGAAAGCAGCACTGCTCCCCAACACCCTGCTCAGAGCCAGCAGCCCAGCTCCAGGAGATGCTCTGGATCCAGAGCTGCTGATGGATCAGATCCTGGGAGACTTCATCCACACAGCTGCAAACATCATCCCTGTGACAGCTGCTAATCATTTCTGAAAGATCCCAGGGAAGAAGGTGCCTTGTGCAGAGTACGAGCGAGAGAGCTGAGCAGTGATTTTCGTGACAGGAGGGAGAAAAAGCACCAAAACTCTTCCCCCCCACAACTGCAGCACAGGGAAAAGCCCCCACGTGCTACATTTCCACACTTTTATCAACTTCCCTGGGAATTCACGGGGGCAGAGAGGCCTCAGGAGCACCCAGACCCCAGCAGCTCCTCTTCCTCCTCCTGAGCCCTGGGAATGGTGACCTCTGACACTGCCAAAGGTAAAGCCCATCCCCAGGCTGGCAGTAACAATTGCAACGTTCAGCGTGTCACCAGAGCCCTTTATCCCTCCCTCACTCCTGGTTAGCCTGTCAGGAAACATTTGCTGCACACAATGGTGAGGAAGCATGGCACGGAGTGAAACCCGGAGCCTAATCCCAGCCCAGCTCGGCATTACTGCACCCTGGCTCTGACAGGATGAGTTTCCAACACAAGGAGCAAAAGGATATTTCTATATTCTTTCATCCTGCATTGTGGTGAGGTTCTCCCTGCTGCAATCCTATTATCAACAAGCCTGATGGAAGTGAATTTGTAGCCCCCCTGTTCCAGGACGTGGCCCCAGACAGCTCAGTCCGGGCTGTCACCTTGCAAGTTTATCCACGGGCTCTTGGATTCAGTACAGGGATTTTTATTTTAGCTGCTATTGCCCCATCTCAATCCAGGTTAGTTTTCAAAGCTAATGGATCAGCAACGAATCAAGTTTACTTCAAATTAGAAATCTGCCTGTACTCAGTGTGCAGCGTTTCTTGAGGAAAAGAGGCTTTCAGAGAAAACCTGATTTTTTCTTTTCCTTTCCTAAACACATCAACTCAACACGGAGCACACAAAATTTCAGTTTCATTTAGTTGCCACTGACTCCTTCAGAGAGCTCAGAGCTGAAAAGCACCCACCACAGTGCCCCAGAAACCAGGGAAACATTGAAATGTAAAGATAAAGAGGTGCTCAGTGGATGCTCACAAATGATGGGTGTATTACAAGGAATTTGGATCTCTGTGAAAAGGAATATTCCCACTGATATCAATAAGAATTGGATGCACACACCCAGAGGCAAAACACACTTTTGTTTTGCTATAAATAATTTTTAAACTCAGGAAATGAATTGATCAGTATTGTTTTCCCAGACCCCAGATTCAGGAGACTTTATGAAGATGAGAGTGCTCTGACTGGGAAAAAATTTCTGTTCCAGGAAGCTCATTTCTTTGAGGCAAAGAACCTGAAAGTTTATAATGCTCACCAGAAATGAGTAATAATTTATTACTTATGGATATGTCTGTGCTCTGAAGTATATGGGACATGGAATGAAATCCTGGGCCTATTCAAGTTAATAACAGAACTGCCACGCTTTAAAAGGGTGTTAGCCTCCATAATTTACAGTCTAAGAGCAGATATTGGACCCTGGAAAAGTTTAATTTGAACTTCAGGGAAGAATCAGACTGTATCAGACTAGAAACCTCTCACTGATTTTAGGAACCACTCGACTGAGTTGAAGCAACTGCATTACAACCCATCTCCAGAGATGTCAGGGGATAATATTTATCTAAACAATGGGTGAAAGATAATTGAAAAAGAAAAAAGCCATGGCAAAAACAGACACTATGGACAACCAACACAGGAAAAAAAAAAAAAAGTAAAACAATTCAGAATCTTCAGGGAAATAGGAATCAGGTCCTTACTTATAGGAGCTCATGATTAAAAAAAGAAAAAAGCCCCCTGCCAGTGCCCTTTTAAGCGTACAAGCCGGCTGCACTGAGGAATATGGGCTGCTTGAAATTAGTATAAATCTCCCAGTGTATTAAAGCAGCAGCAGATGAGGGTAGCTATGGTAATTCTAGCACTTTATTAAACACCAGACAAATTGAAGAGTACATTTCCTGCTTTTTGAAAGAAATGAATGATATCTTCTGATTGGGGAATGCTGAGGGCAAGGGAAGCTGCCTGCAATGGCTCCACCAGCACTGCAGTACATCCATCAGGACATTTACTGGGGCTTTCCACGGGAAAACGGTGCAAGGAGAAGGGGGGACTGATTTTTATCGCTGAAATTAATTTTATTGCGGTGCTAACTAACCCTCTTCCCCCCTGGAACCGCACACAAATAAAGAAAAATGGCTGGGAAGGCTCATCCTCCCCGTGGCTCCTCAGCACTCCGAGTCTGTTTGCAGCAGGGCTGAGCTCTGCACCATTCCCCTGCCCAAACCCCAGCTCGGAAAACAGATCCATAAAGAACCAGGGATCTGATTAGGAAAAAAGTACATTTATATTTTGACCGTGTTTTATTTTTAATATAAACCATCTTGAAAAAAGTTTTATGATTTAGCATTTATGAATGACTAGATTTTAAGAGAATTGTAATATTTTTTTAGGGTATTTCAGCTCTATGAGTTATTTCTTGTAGATTCAGATAATGACATTATAAATCTTTCTGTGGAGGCAATTACTAAGGCAGAAATGGCCTATTCCCCATTGGCTTTTAGGCTCAGCTTACTGACATATTACAAGCAGGCTTACCATGGTCATTAAAAACTGATCTGGGATTTATTGTACCTCTTTAAACTCTCAGTACTTTGAAAAGTATTGAACAGAAAGGAATACAAGGTGAAGTTACAAAGAGATCCAACGAAGCAATCAGGGGAAAAATAGGCTTAATTTATCCCAGCAAGGCCCACCAGAAGCACCACAAAAATATTTGAAATTGAGCTTTGAGTCCTTAATAGAGATCACTCCCACAAGCTGTTAATCATATCAAATGGAAACACTTCTGAGCAGAGGGTTTGGGAACAGGAGGGACAGCACCACGAGATTACAGGGCAGAAAACAAAGCCAAGGTTTTAAGTCTGCCAATAATAACAAAATAGCTGCCCAGTGCAGTGGACAAGAGTGAAAAAAAAAATTCAGCTACAGCAACTTTTCTTGCCTAGATCCCAGTCACCTGCAGTGCAAGCAGGAATTGTGTCAGTGCCTGGTGTCCACCTCGGCTCGGGACACCGCAGTCGGGATCCAGATCCCCGGGGAGCAGCAGCAGCACCCGGGCAGGGCAGCCCCTGCTGGGGCTCCAGTGCTCCCCTGTGCCCATGGAACCACAGCAGGGCCAGGAGGAGAGGATTCCCCACGGATCTGAGCAGGACTGGCACAGGCAAAGGTCAGTGAGAGCGTTTCTGTTCATCACCTGCCCCCAGCCCGGGGCTCGGGAGCTGCACCCGACCTGCGGCGTCCTCTGGGACGTGCCCTGGGGTGGGTTTGGGGCACTGGGGACATCCCTGGTGTCCCTTCCTCTCCTCTCCTCTTTGGGTCTGTCCTTTCCATGCAATGAGTGGCTCAGGGAGCTGTGGTGGGTTTTGTACCTCCCGTGGTCACCCCTGAGAATCCCCTTTGGTCTGGGCACAAAACCTCAGGGGTGACACAGCTTTGCAAAATACAACGTTCCCTGTGCATGAGGACGGAAAGGATCAAGCCTCAGGTTCATCAATAATTCTCCATTAACAGACCATAATTACCTGAGAAAGAGCACCAAATCTTTGGTTTTAATTTTCAAAGATAAGTGGCAACTTGGTTATCTTTCAGTGTGTGGATGGGCATCAGATTTGTAATGGGTGGTGGCTCAGAACCTTCCTGCAAACCACACCAGAGATGTTTGAGGGCTGTTGATCTAACAACTAAATGTTATTTCCACTTTGTAACTCATCAGAAGCCTCCTCCAGATGATTCTGACAGACACGACATATTTGGGTGTTGTACAGGGTGTGAGGTTGGTCAACGCTCATTTTAAAGAATATGTTTTAACATAAAACTCATTTCCTACCTGAAACCAAATTATTGCAGGTAGTCTAAAAGCACAGACTTTTTGTCAAGCTTGCATTTTCCAGAGAGATTTGTCACTCTAAAATTCTCTTTACTTTTCCCCAGGAATAAACTGAACTGTATTTGAAAATAATGGCTTTAATTATAATTGGCATATCTGAGCCTACAGCTAGTGCCAGTCACTTTACTAAGTGACATTACTTATGACACTGGCAAGATCAGAGTCTTTTATCACTTTTTTTTTTAAATTATTAATAGGAGACAAATTTCCAACCTTCTCTAATATCTGATTATCTCTGGATAACTGGAGACGGGTGAAGATAGAGGATCACACCCAGAACTGGACCCCACCAGTAATCCCTAAAAATCCACGGTATTCAGAGTGCAGAAACTTCTCCAGATGAGCGGAAACCCAAAGATTTACATCCCCTTGGACTAAAGTGGCTGTCACAAGATTGCTGAGTATAAATCAGGGGTGAGAAAACTCTGCCCTAGAAGTAGGCACAGCCCACGACCTCAACTCATATTTTTGGGGTCTCTTGGCATCCAGTGCACCAAAAGTGCCTGATGGATGCATCCATCTGTCCATCCATCCTGGCTGAAATGAGGAGGAGATTGCTGGGGGAGATGGGCTGAGGGGAAGGGGTGGAAGGGAGAGCTGGTGCAGCACCAGAGAGGGGTGGAATGAGGGGTGCAACATCACCCCCCCATCCCATCCCATCCCATCCCATCCCATCCCATCCCATCCCATCCCATCCCTTCTCTTGCCTTGTTCACACAGCCCAGCTCAGGCTCAGCTCCAGCCTAACCAGGGTAAAGTAAATTCACCTTTCCCTCCAGGGAAAGGGAGGGCAGCAGACCCCGCTGTGGAATGGCACCACACTTGCAGGATGTGCCCCCCACACACAGAATTTGTCTAAAATCCTCTTCCCATAAGACTGAGCCCGTTCAGACCCTCTCCTCCTCCCTGGAATGGGCACAGCATTGATTCCCACTTCCCCAGTAGTGACTTGGGCTATTAAAGTGCTCTCAGGATCCTCTCTGAGCTGCTGCAGGCATTTGGGGAGTCATTGTCAGCCCATCCAGAGCACAGATAAAGGGATCCCAGGGCACAGCAATATTCTGTATGAACCCCAACCCGGGGCTGATGCATTTCCCACAACTCCGGCATCGCGGGCGTTCCCACGACAGCTGATGTCAAGACTCAACTGAAACGTCTCCAGGATCCTCCCTTAGTGCATGCAAGCAGATTTCCAAAATTGTGAAAAATAATGAATAATTTGGGATTTGGGAATTTCAGCGTGAAAAGTGTCTAAAGAGACTTTTTCCCCCCACAGAGTGAGCTGAAGCACCCATGAGTTTTCACTGTAAACTTCCGCCGATTTCCATGCCGTGCCCAAAGAGTTCTGGCACTTAGGCAGATTCCCATTTTAATGGGAATTAAATTAAACCCCCAATTTAATCTCTGGGGCACGTTACAGTTCTGAGATTTCGACTGATGCCTCCTCCAAGTGAACCAGGTGACCTCCAGGAGTCCCTTCCAGCCTGAATTATTCTATGAGCTGCTGGAAACATGCTTTTCCGTGCTGCAGCACGGGTGTTAAGGATGCCATTTAGCATGCTCAGAGATGAACTCTGCAGCAGGCAGGATGGAGCTGGAAGAATGCAATTTAAAACACATTTTCCTCGCAGATAATGCGATGTGTGGTTTTCCCAGGAGGAACACTCATGACCTATTCCAGTCACAACCCTTATTTATAGGTGGTGATGGAATGAATGAAACCTGCTGCTCCGTAGTGAGGAATTTTTGTGATGCAATAACCGAAGCAGCCATCACAGAAAATTAGGTCCCTGTATGATTCTGCATGAAAACAACTTGAGGATTCTGTCTGAACTAAGTGATTTACTGCAGAGAAATAGTTCTCCCTGCTACCCAGAGGGCCCAAATTGAATCTTGGATGGAGCAGCTGCAGTTCTGAAGGACTGCACTGTGTCAATCCACCTCCTGACAGGGGCTGAGCTGGGAGAAAGAACAATTCTGATTTTGCCCTTTTCCTGCAGATTGGCACGAGCTCTGCTGAATCCAATTCCAAGCCCAGTGCCAATCATCAACATTTCAGCCAGAAACTCAGGGGAAACATTGAGGAAAGAGCAGATTGTGAATAAAGACACTGAACCCACAGGAGAGAGTCCTGGGCTATTCCAAAGGGAGCAGTTTTGGGTGGGTCAGTGTTTACCGGGCACGAACCTCCCTGAGTTCCCAAAACAAGCAGATCAGGTGCACAAAACACCCCGAGGAAATGGGAGAGCTGAACTGCAAAGCTCGTGGGAGATTCTGGCTCTGCAGGCCAGGACCAAGGCACAGAGTACGAAAATATTCAAGTTACAAACTTAGATACAAAAGGCAGAAGCCAAAAAAGCTGCTTCTATAACTGATTCGTGGGGAAGGCCAAGTGAAATTGGTTTGCAGAAGCTTTTCAGTTTGCTTTAACTCAAAAAGGTGGAGAACCTTGGCAGATGGCCTCAGGATGTGTTTCATTCTTTTTGGGAGTGAGTTGAGTGTCACCACCATGCTCCAGTCCTTGATAAAAAAGCTTAGAAAATATTTGGGCAATTTAGCTATTTTAAAATAGTTTGCCTGCTTTGTAGTTCTTTCTCCCTCACCCTCCACTATTTAAACAATGAAAGCTCAGACGTACTGATAGTTATTCCTGAGAAATGCTGAAGAATGGGTAAAGTGACAAAACACAGAAGTCAAGGGAATAAGGAAAAGAACTCACAAAGACCGAATTTACTTCTACAAGGAAGGAGAGGTTGTGTGGACCAAAAGCAGGAGACACCAGGAACTTTTAGAGAAATTCCTGATGGCTGGAGGATATCTTGTACTTAAGGAAACGTGGTTCAGCTAAACCAGTGCTGGTGTGGGTCCAAAATCAGTTCCCAGGCTGTACTCAGAGTGTTTACCAGAGGCTGCTGGGCAGGATGGGGCTGTACAAGGTGAGGCTCCATGGGGGCTGGGGTTGGAGCTATTCAATATTCTCATTAGTGACCTCACTGATGGCATGGATTGTGCTTATTACACCTGCACACAGCACCAGTTTGGGAGTGAGCTGGGGGGCAAGATCAGAACCCAAAATGATTGTGACAAGGCACAGAAGTGGCATGAAAACCAGGGAGCTGTTCACAAGGGGCAGGTGCATCAAATTCCATGGAGGCAGCAGCATCCAGCAGGGAATAACCAGGGAAGTAACAATTCTGGATGAAAGAACTCAGGGACTATTTAGTCCTGCATAGCTTCCACCAAAGCTGGGCCTCAGAGGTGGAGGAACAGCCAAGAACCAGCCCCAGCTGCTGATGTCACCTCAAGCTTTGGCTGACAGAAGAAAGCCACACGCAGATCCTGCTAAATTACTAAAATAATCCTTCATTTCTGCTTCAAACTCCTCCTAAATACAGACATTCAAATGTAAATGCCACTGGAGAGACACCTCTACCCCCCCAGTCTTGGTTTGAATTGCTGACAGGGAGGATTTGCCTCCCTAATTCCCAAATATGGGTTGCTTTAGGAAGAGGGTGACAGGATCAGTGGCTTTGATGCACTTGAGTGACAAGAGCTGTGTGAACGTGCATGAAGTGTCTGAATCCCTGAGCCAGCCAGAAGGAGAAAGTTGAGTTGTGGTAAGAAGGTTACAAATAATGGACTTCAGTCAGAGTAACAACTGGTCAGCAGGCCATGTGCCAGGAGAAGTCCATCCCTACTGAATCCACTGGGGACAATTCCCTGGAAAGAGTTTGTTTGTGTGAAAATGTGGCCACAGCACTGTTGCCAAGGTCAGTGAGGCTTTCAGGGACCTGCTTTGCTCAAGGCTCATCTGCACGAGGGGTACCTGGAGCTCACACAACAACCCCAACCTCCCCTGAATTCCAAGACCAATGACATCAGTCTGGAATCTTGACTCTTCCCCTGTTTGCATCTTTAGCAGTAATAATTCTGTTTGGACAGCAGTACAATGTCTGACAGAGATTTCAGACAGGAGGAGTTCATCACCACAGCTCACTGCTGCTGGGCAAGGGAGCTCCTTGTGCTCTTTGGGGATGCTGTCACTCCTGACCTTCTCTTTTTTATCCATTTTGCTGCTGTCCACACCACACTTGGAACAGGCACCTGCCTCCAGTTTGCATCAAGACAAACAGCAGGCAGCAGCAGGAAAGCTCATCTTAAAGCTCAGGAACACCATTTCCTACCCTGGCATTCACAATTAAAACCCTGTAAAAACACAATCCCAGCTGAAAACACGGGGGAGGAGGAGGAGGATGGAGGGCATAAGTAACACCCAGCTGAGGCTGTTGCATGGAGCATTTTCTCTGTGACCCCAGTTCATTAGAGAGAAAGCAATGATTTAAACTACCTAGCTGACCTCTTCCAGAGCTACAGTTTATAATCATAAATCAGGCATGTGACTACCTGGAGGCACGGGGAGTTTGCTGTTACACAGCACTACAGAGGGAAGGAAAGTTCCCATTACTGGATCATGCAGCAGACATTGGAGCTTGAATTTTCCACTTACACTACATTAGCTCGAGGCAGTTCATTTGCTAAAATAAAAGAAACAAAGTGTAAAATATTCACTGACTTGCTCAACAAAGCAATCAACGAAAGGGAGAAAGAGAAAGAGGGAGAGAGAGAGAGGAGGGAGTGTGATTCCCCCTCCCTGCTATCACACTGTTGATAAATACCATTAACGTTTAAAATTATCTCACCCATTCGGTTTAAATTTAAAAGTATTAGTGGCATTATCAGTCTGTCTATCCATCTCCCTTTATTTTGTCTGTCTCCCACTTCTATTTTGTGTGAAATTTCAAGAGATGAATCCCATTTTCTATTAATTCAATGGCTGTCATCTTGCATTGCATCATGTAACCCAGATCACAACAATGAAATCTAAGGGCTTAAATTAATAATAGTGCAACACATCACTTTGTGAAGCGTCCTGCTTGTCCCTCTCCAGCCAGCTCAGGTGCTTTGCCCTCCAGTCTCTGCTTTCCCTGCAGCTCTGGGTGGGATTGCACCTGGACAGATGCAAACAACCCATAATTGGTGACTGAATCCTCTGACTTGGTGCTGGATGGCGTTGCTTTAATAGGGTGTTGAGGTTTAACAAGATGTTTTTTGCTTAAAAAATAAAATAGTTGGGAAAAAGCTTCAGGGAATACGAGATCTGTGTTCTCTGAGTGGCATTTTCCACACCTACAAATATATGCTGACAGGTAACTCTATTGCATTACAATTGCCTTACATACAATGTCAGCTAAAGCTACATGGAAAGTCAGCATCTTGGAGCACCTCTGCATCATGAAACAGCTGAGAGATCTGGTTAACTATTGCAAGTTCAGCTGTAATTTCATTAGGGCCACTAATTCTCAAACAGGAAAGGCAAAAAAAAAAAAAAAGCCAAGATTATGTGCAAGTAAATCGTCAGAACCACTCCAAATTCAGGAAAGAATGAAACATTCTGCCTGAAGGAAAATGCACGAGATCAAAAATACATCCTCTCCAACATTTGCTGTTGCTACTCAGGCATGTCTCCTGTTATGTTTTGTCATGTAGGAACAAATCCACCGGTCGTGACCCACTGCTTTAGCTTGGGAGTGCTTCCTACAGGGAAATATGAAAAAAGAAATACAGCCAGGAGTTCTTCAGTGGCCAAGCTGAACTGTCAGAAACAGATGTTCAGCTGGGAGTGCCCACCTTGTTCTCCCCTTCCCTGTGAGCTTAGAGGAGCTGCAGGAATATCCATCAGACTCTGTGCACCGAGGAGCAGATGAAGGCCTCGGTGAGCAGGTAGGCACAGGATGATAGGGGATTCATTAGGTAGCTGCTAATCAGCAAATAAGTTCCAGCCCAACCTGCTGAGTGTAAATGCAAATTTACCACCTTTGGAGCTGCCTCATTGTACAGCTATTGATTTATGTTTGAATGGGAGTTCAAAAAAAAAAAAAAAAGTTGTCTTTTGAAGCCTCGCTATCTGAGCACGGCTCCTTTGTCCAGGTGTCTGGGGGATCTCTTGCTGCAATTTTGATCTTTGTATTCCAAAAGCCTTGGAGAGTCAATTCAGGTAACTTAAAAGTGAGATATAATCAGAAAGGATTTGGAAATAAAGTCTTTGCCTTGTCACATTAATGCGGCCCTATCAAGTGGCAGTTTATCAAGAGGCAGCTCACAAGGTTTTAATGAGCATGCTGCCTGTTCTTGTACAATACTAATTAATCCCATTTTTTCACACTGGTGTGATTGCTTCATGAAACCCGCATTGTTTTATGCTCAGCAGCAAAGCGGGCTCTCACTGATTAAATCTCCTTCCCAGAGCTGGAGCCTGACAACTGAATTATACCTTGCTCAAAATAATAATGGGTATCAGCTAATAAATACGGTTTAACACACACAAAACTATGCAGCCAAAATCACACCACAAAATAGGAGTTTGACTTATAGGCACAGCAGTGTTTCATTAAACATCTGTATTATAATTCACTGGTTTTCCAACTGATGTAATAACTTAATTGATGAGAACAAAGACAAGCTTATTTATTCACCCAATTGCTTGCTTCTTGACTAACGTTTTTCCTTGGTGTTATTGTGGAAATAAATATGCAATATTCTTTTTATAGAAGTCTAATTTAGGCCCTTTTTTTCCCCTATTGAGAAGTCAACATCACAATCTGTTTCTGACAAGTTCTTGCTGCAGTGAAGCAAACCGCATTATGATAAGACAGCAGCGTGTTGTTTACCCTAATGTTCAGACATTCCAGCAAAGGTGAGAGAGGTGTGATGCTTCAGGCAGTTAATAATGAATAATTGTCTGCAAATTTACATTACAGGGTTCAAAAAGCTTGTTTTCTCCCTTTTCCCTTCCCCGCTCTCCCACATGATTTAAAGCTGCTTCCACCTCAGCCGGGGAAGGGAGAGCTGCAAAGTACTAATGAGAACAGCAGCACTTCTCTCTGCAAGACCAAATCAAATTAGGGATGTCACAGATATTAAATAATTTGGGGGAAATAAAAAATATTGCTTTCCCCAGCTGACAAATAGAACAAATTATGATTTTTTTTTACTCTCTTTTACGTGTGGCAGAATAAGATGGTCAAAAAGTCTCGTTTTGCTTAAGAACCTCTGAAAAGAGGCTTTTCCACTTGGTATCTCCTTCAAGAAGTGCTCCCCACTGCCAATAAAGCAGGAAAGCAATCATTAACCTTGGATTTAATACAGATTTATATATGGAGCTTTGGATGCCCTGGGAGAAACAGTTTATTATTTATCTCTGTTTTGTAACAGCGCCAGCAAAGTATGAGGAACTTTGCAGCTGGATCTAAAGACATAAAGGGGAGGATTTTCTGGGGAGAAAGAAGAGTCCCATCCCCAGCCTCTCCCGTAGTATTAACTGAATTCTGCAGCTGCATTTAATGGGAGAAAGAGGAGCAGAATTTTCAAAAATACATACTATTTATCCCTACCATCACCTTCTGAAATATTTACGGTCTGAGGAGTGTCTGGCAAGAGTTAGATCAACAGAAAAAACCACATCCAGAATAAAAATATTTTCCATTAATTGCTGTCATGTAAGTTTTTTCACTGGCCTCTGTTGTTGTTAAAAATATTGGTAGAATTAGAGTTTCTATAGCTTTAGGAATTACTCTGGGCCCTTATGAGAAGAAAGCTCAAACAATAAATTGGAATGGGTCATTCAGTTAAAAAGGATACGTGAGAAGGTGCTATCAGACAAGGATTGGACTAAGATAAAAATAAAATAACAGTTTTAAAGTTGTGCTGCTTTTTGCTAGAATCACCAAAACAAGAAACAAGTCAGCTTAGAATATATTAGCAATGAAAAAAAAAAATTCCCTGTATTTTCAATGATTCCAGTTTCACTGCAGTTGCTGCTGATATTTTTATATATTAACTGAGTCTGTCCAACCCCCATCCCAACCTCCAGCTGCTGCAAAGCTGCAGAGTGCCCCGAGGACCTGCTCCAGATCTTCCCTCCAGACAGGATCAGCATTTCCAGAGGGTTGGGAATGGGACTGGGAATGGTTGTACTGGGCCAGGGTGCCACCCCTGCTTCCTGACTGCGGCACTGCCTCGTTATTGCAGCAGGGAATGTGCCCCTCTGTGCCTCGTTATTCCAGCAGGGAATGTGCCCCTCTGTGCCTCGTTATTCCAGCAGGGAATGTGCCCCTCTGTGCCTCGTTATTCCAGCAGGGAATGTGCCCCTCTGTGCCTCGTTATTCCAGCAGGGAATGTGCCCCTCTCTGCCTCGTTATTCCAGCAGGGAATGTGCCCCTCTCTGCCTCGTTATTGCAGCAGGGAATGTGCCCCTCTCTGCCTCGTTATTCCAGCAGGGAATGTGCCCCTCTCTGCCTCGTTATTCCAGCAGGGAATGTGCCCCTCTGTGCCTCGTTATTCCAGCAGGGAATGTGCCCCTCTCTGCCAGAGGGGTTCAAGGGACAAAGGCCAATGGGGAAGAGCAGCTCAGCTCTCCCCAGCTCGGAGGGGAAAAGCAGAACTTGGCAGAAGCAGAAGTTCCTGGGGAACCAGGCACTAAATCTATCCCACAAATACCATAACTCCCTGACAGATCCAGCTATAATTAGATCATGACCTATGCCTGATATTAGAACTCAATTTGTAGAATGGCTGTGCCATATGAAATAAAAAGAATTAAAGAGAATAATTAATTCCTATTAGGAAAAACAATATTAAACCATCTGCAACGATGACTTCTCCATGTGCAAGTACCACACATATTGGCATAGAAATGCCCAAACAACTTATTTATACTTTTATATATAAAAATACGTGAAAGACACTTTTGGGGCCCAGATGCAAACTATTTTTAAAAATTTGCTTATAAGAGCAGAAGAATTTGAGTCTATCCTTATATAAAATAGCTACTACATTATTTTCTAATAATTCTGTTCAGAAAAAAAAATCAAACCCTTTCTCTTCTTCTAGAGAATCTAATTATTCAGTGACAGCAGTTGGCTGACTTGGGCACAACACAACATGTCAATTTTCAGTTGCTTACACAGTATCACAGAAACTGTTAGAAATTGTTTTGAAATCTGGCATACTTTGCAGTCATCCTAATTCCTCCAAGTGAGCCAAACCTGATTACATTTGGCTCACCCACAAAAGATCTGCAAGATGAGGAGAAGAACTCAAAAAATGAAGAAAGAGACTCAAAAAATCAACAAGATTTCTTCCTCCCCGCTGCCTTCAGCTCTGCTTGGTGCAACAGCAATTCCCCATCCGTGTGGAAAGGGGTTGGAGCTTTCTAAACTAATCTCAAATTGCCATTTTTAAAAAAAAATTATTTTAGAAACATTGATGTGGCATCTGCAGGTGGAGATTATAATCTCCTGGAGCAATTTAAGAGATAGGAGAGACCCATCAGTGTCTGCAGCTTCCCTGAGAGGGGCGGCTCCAAACTGTGCTCTGGTGGCCCAGGGAGTGGCTGGAGATGTGTCAGGGAAGGTTTGGTTGGATTTTGGGAAAGGTTCTTCCCCCAGAGGGTGCTGGCACTGCCCAGGCTCCCCAGAGAAGCCAGAGAGGCTGCTGGAGCTCCAGGAGCATTGGGACAGCACTTTTAGGGATGCCCAGGGTGGGGTTGGTGGGTGTCTGTAGCACTGGATGATCCCTGGGGATCCCTCCCAGCTCAGGGTGTTGATAACTCCACAATCCCCTCCTTCAGGGGACAGCTGATAATTCTGATAATTCCCCACTGATGAGCTCTGCTGCAGCCCCACACCAGCACAGCCAACCACGACAGCCTCACCCAGGGGTCTGTGTGCCACAAACCAG
This sequence comes from Rhipidura dahli, assembly GCA_013399225.1. NCBI lineage: Eukaryota > Metazoa > Chordata > Aves > Passeriformes > Rhipiduridae > Rhipidura > Rhipidura dahli. Next base: position 1,555,071 of record VXAC01006219.1, read on the forward strand.
CTCTGCAGCGTGGCCCAGGCACGACCGGAGCAGGCAAAACCTTCCAGGCTGGGCAGGAATTCCGTGCCACGGCAGTGATGCTGGATTCCTTCAGCCCAGCACCTGCTCCTTGAGATTCCTCTTCCTTCCAGCTCTGCCTTTGGTACCAAACTGATCTGATGGCTTTCCTCTTGGATTTAAGTAGAAGACATTTATGTTCGTGACAAAAAAACTCCTGCTTTTTTCAGCTGCCAAAAATGTGCAGCTCTAAGTGTAGCAGCACAGACCAAAACTCCCTTTTCTCATATGAGGTGAGAACAAAAAGCTTTCTTACCTGTAGTGTGAGGAAATTTAATTCAGTCTCTTTAAATTGCAACTACCAGATTCTAAGAGGTTTTTTTTTTTAATTGGATTCTTTGTTTGATAGACCAATGGAAAAAATGTGAGTGCCATTATTCAAATGTTTGTGGGCCCTTTTAGCTAATGGATTCCAATCTATAATTCTGCACTTGTCAACAAGATAGTTCTTCAATCATATTAAGACTGCATAACTCAGTGCTGTCCAAATCTTCCAGGACTCCACTCTGCAAAGCAAATAACATCTCCCCAGGGAGGAAAACACAGCCCCTTAACATCCAGTTCCCAGGTTCTCTCCGTGTTTGCCTGATTTTTTTTTGGAATGGGGACAGATTTCTTGTAGGTGTGGCCCCATTTCCAGAAAGCTGAGCCCCCTCCACACACACACAGAGTGAAATTCTCCAACCACTGAAGCTTTAGGGCAATGTCTGTGTTCTCTGCAGTAATACCAGGTTTTTCTACACGGTGCTCTCAGAGCAAAGTCTGTGCCTCGTAAGGAGCTTAAAAGGGAAATAGTTTAAAAGCTGACTCACATTTCTATCTCCACAAAAGCCTGCCTCTCCCTTGCCATGCTGCCCTGTTCAATGAAGAGCTGAACTAACCGGAAAAGTTTTGCATGGATTAAAGAGTGAGCGTTTTTAAAGAAGTTCCATCACTGTGCTTCTGTTTGGGGGCCCTCCTGGGGAGTTCCCAGCTGTGTTTGGGGGTTTGTGGCATGGGGAGTCCTGCTCAGGGCACAGCCCAGCCCCTGCTCACAGCATCACTGTGGGCACATATTCCAGCTCCCACCTGGGTTATAATGCCCTTTGCAACATTTCCCACCATGGAAAGCAGCATTTAGCATTTGAAACTCAACAGAAAAAATATCTCCAGACTTTCTGCAGTGTCCTTTGATCCACCCCTCCTATGGTCCTCTGCACCCCTGACAGGGATCAAACTGTGCTGATTAAATCAGGTGCTTGTTATAATTACATTTCTAGATAATTATGCTTCTGGAACAAGACATGCAAAGTTGCTGTGTGCTTTACCCGTTATTTTTTTTCATTGTGCTGGTATATAAAGAACATACTTGTCTTTTTTTACATCATTCCCTTAAAGGACTTACTAAAATAAACTCAAAGGAGCCAACGAACCACCCCCCAAATTAAATGTGATGTAAAGCTGGATTTCTGTTTGGGCATCACAATCCAGCCCAGGTGTGCCACAAACTCTGGGTGCCACTCTTGGTCACAATTCAGTTTGAGGTGATCCTATGAGGAGCAGGAACTGGACTCAGTGATCCAATTTGAGATATTCTAGGATTCTAAACATTTGCAAAAAAGCAGATTGTGAGCTTTTCCCAACTTATGTAGATTTTTTAAAAAGTGCTTTCAATATTGCACTTTAAATATTTTAATAAAAGACACTTATTAGATGAATAAATAATTCAAATCTAAGCAGAGCTCACATTCCAGCACCACGTGCTCACTTTCACACAGGTCAAACAATTATGGAATGTTTCCCTGTACAGCTCTTGAGGACAACGCCTGGCGACTTCAAGCAGGTGAATTCCTGTACCTGAATGAGCTCCCACTCACCTGCTGAGCCCCCCAGGGCTGGGAAGGTGGCTTGAACCAACTTCCAAGCCTTAAAAACCCCACAGTGAGCCTCTCAGCATCCTCCAGCCTGACAGGGATGGTGATTTTCCAAACGCTTCCCTGGCTGCTGGAGGCTGGAGGAGAAGCAGGAGGTGGAGCAGCCCAAAGCTCTCTGCACCAGGAGCCTTCCTGAGGATTCCTGGAGTGGTTCTCGGTGCCCCTGCTCCCCACAGAGGACTGGAGGCAGCCCTGGAGCTCTGAAACTGAAACACCCCGGCTGTGCTGAGCCCTCCTTCACTCCGTGCCTTGTACCTCGCAATTGGAGGTGGCAGCAGCCCCCATTTTACCTGAGAAATATTAGCATAAGTACGAAGGGAGGAAAGACAAAAACTCTCCTTAATCCAGGTTGATATGTGACTTTGCATAGCACTTTGAATGTTATTAGGTGTTTGAGTTTCTTCCTGTGTCTTTTTAGCCTAGATGACTGTCTTTCTCTTTCACTGACAGCCTCTGCAGGACCAAATTGACAGCTCTTTAAAGCAGTCTGACAAAAAGCAGCATTAATTAAGTCATTGCCGGACTGTAATTGTGTTAAGAAGTAAAAATCTAATATGAGAAAAGGTTAGTGAGTCCTCTCTTGTGTCAGATTTTCTACTCTCTATGAATATTAATGTCCTTAATGAAGACAATCTTTGCCTCATCAAGCCGTTGTTCTGCATTCAGGTGCCAAATCCCTGCACCATTGATTTGTTTTTAAAGAACAAATATGTCAGGGGAGAGTGACTGTCCTGTTTCTTATCAACATCATAGAGAATGCTTTTGTATTCCTGGAAAGAGTTTATAGATTCTGTGTGCCATGTACAAGCAGAGCCTGTGATGGCCCGGGAGCGGCGGGGAGGGGAGCGGCGTAAACTGGTGCAGGTAATTTAATAGAAGCCTTCCATTTTATCATGTTAGCTGTTCTGTGTGTGTTAGCAATATCCACCCATTAACGAGGTTATGATCAGCACTTTTAATGATAAAATATGAATTATCTCTCCCGAAAGAATCCTGCAGTTTAAGCACCAAAATGAAGGAGCTGGGTGATAAGACGCTGATCATCTCCTGCTGATTATCCCTCCCCTCCTCCTCCTGATCCAGCAGATAATGATGATGGTGCTGATGAATGATGATCCTTTTTAAATAGGTTGGAGGCCCTTAGGAGCCTAACTCTGCTGAGGAGCCTCTCGTGCTCTTCTCAGCCTTCCTTTCTCAGCCCCCACATCTCTGCCGTCCCCAAAGCTCCTCTCAGCCACAAAATCCTCGTGCATTCCCACTTACTACAGCTTTACTACTGCTTTGGGTTAGAATTGCTCACTCCAGTGGGCAGGACAGGCCTCTGACACCCAGCTAAAGCTCAGCCTGCCCTGAAAGGCAAAGCTTTTCTCCTTTTCTCCTGCCAGTGCTGGAATCTGTGAGAATCCTGCTGAGGGCATCAGAAGCCACGTGAATTTCTACAGAGGGTGTATCCAAAAGATTCACGCCCCTCCTGAGAGCTGGGAGATAATTAATACTCTGTTTCCCAAGCAGAAATCCTCGCAGCAGCTCAATTGTAAGGAAATTGCTGGTGTGTGTTTTACCACAGAAAAGTAACAAAATCCTGAGCTGTTCTTTCTTTTTAAAGACAATCTCAGCATATGTTGCACTGACAGAACAACACGAGGGTTCTTCCAGACAAAATTAAACATTTGAAGTTTCTCTCTGAGATGGGTTCTCTCTGCCAGCTGAGATGGATGGAATAAATGCTCAGTGATGAAGTGAGCACCAACACTTCCAGGGGAGTCCCACGGCAAAAGGAGCAGAGGAGGCTTCTGACCCATCAAACTGCAGGAACAAGCTCAGAGCTGGGAAGGCTCGAGTCAAACATCATCACCACAAACCACCATCAGCAGTAAGAGGCACAGATTTGTCCATCAGGCAGTGAAGGATCCTCAGCAGAGGGCACTGCCCCACCCTCTGCTGCTGAGGAGCTCTGGGGCTGCATCTCCAGGTGATGCTCTGCCTCCACAATGGGTTTTCCTTCCATGGTGGCTGAAAGGAGCCCACAAGGAACATGCAGAGAGACAATTTACCAGAGCCTGGAGTGACAGGAAAAGGAGCAATGGCTTCTCACTGACAGAGAGTAGGTTTAGTTGGGCATTGGGAAAAAATTCTCCCTGTGAGGGTGTTGAGGAGTGGCAGAGGCTGAGTGCTGCTTTATGGAGAACTGGGCAGATGCTGAATTATTTTGGCTTTTGCTCAGCTTGCCTCACCTTTTCAGCAGCATTTTCATGTGGAGAATGACCTTCTGAGGGCTTTGCTGGAGGTGTCTTCACTGCCCTGGTACCAGTAGCAGCTTCCCTCCTTCTGAACCCAGCGTGGCCCCTGAGTGACAGGAATGTCCCCAGATTTGTGCTGCCAGTGCCTCACTCTGCACCTCGGGATCCAGGGCAGGGACTCACAGACCCAGTGCTGTACCACAGGAGCCTCTCACACGCCAGGTGGGAGCTGTGCTTTTCATTTCTCTCTCAGATTTCTTATTTTCCTTTTTTTTCCCTCTTTCACTGGTCCATCTTATTAACCTAAAAATCTCCTCTTGGGACAGCCTTCCCTAACTGAGCTTTCCCCGTGTCCAGCTGACCCACTTGCAGAGCAGATGGACAACAGAGGACATTTAGAAGAAACCATACAGCAAAACCTGTGAGCCCGAAAGATCAATTAATTTTATTTCAAATAATTGAAATAAAATCTTTTTTTCTGCACTGTTTTTTTTTTTCTTCCCTCAGCCCTAATTGTCTTCAGCAGCACAAAGGCTGTTGTCTCACTCTTCATGGTCATGCCCCAAAATCTGATCCCTGTTTGTCTGATGTCCCCCTCCCACCCCTGCCAGCACAGCTGGGAGACAGTGGTGCTAAAAGCACCTGGGGTTAAATAGAAACACGTAAATTAAATTGGTGTGAACGTTAATTACTTTCCTATCAATCAAAACTTACACACAAATAAAATTAGTGATATTCCAGGCTGTTTCCTGTTTGTCTTTAAAACTCTGGAGGACTCAAAGCAGGCAAAGATAGTCAGGCCAGCATTAATCATCTTTTTCAGGGGGTTACCCTAAATTTGGACATTCCTTAACCAAAACACCAGATATCTAAGATAGGTCCACACTTATCCCACCCACACAGGAAATCACAAATGATGAGGAGAATATTGGGCAAACAGCAAGCACCCTTTTGATAACCTGAATTCATAGCTTGAATCTCTATATTTAGGCTAAATATTTTAATTTCAATATTTTAATTTAAAATATTCTTATTCCAGTTAAATATTTAAATATACAGCCCACATTTCTCTGTATTGAGACCCTCTGCAGAGCACCTGCCCCACTCTGGTTGAAGGGTACCTGCCCTACTTTCCTCGTTCTCCATGCACCAACTCCCCTGTGCACACACATCTGATATTTGGGGGTTTATTCTCTGCAGTTCCAGCTCTAAGGCAGCCTGGCAGATTAAGTTCAAGCTTTGTGAACAGAAGAGAGATAATTCAGAGGCCTCTTATTACTTCTGATCTCTGAGCTGTGTGGGGATCACAGCTCCGGGATTGCATCTGTTCCCAAAATTTTCAAAACAAAACCAGCTTCTCTGCATAATCTGTTTTCTTGCTGTTGTGGAGGGAGACATGCAAAAATAATGTATTAAAAAAAAAAACCCAAAACCTCCTAGAAGAACACAACAACCTTCAGGTGATTAAAATAACCACTGACAAGATGAGAATCACAGGATTTTTCCAATCCCGGTTTCCCCGCAGGAACTCGGGGTGGCTTTCAGTGGAGAATTGCAGAGGAACCACATGGGCCAGGGACAAGCTGAAAATAGGGACTTGTTTGCAGATGTAGCAGCTCATTCTGCAGTTGGAGAACTTTTCCATGGAAAGGGAGTTCAGACCTTGGCAAGAGCTGCCCAGGGAGGTTTGGAGTGCCCATCCCTGGGGGTGTCCAAGGAGAGGCTGGAGGTGGCACTCAGAGCTCTGGGCTGGGGACAAGGTGGGGACTGGGCACAGCTGGAAACCCTGAAGGTGTTTTCCATCCCAGAAGATTGTGTGAACCAAGGCTGGAGGTGTCTTTGCATCACAATAATCCAATTACGACCTTGAGAGGTCACCAAGAGAACAACATTCACTATTCCTTCCCCAGCAGCACAGCTCAAACATTCACTCCTTCTCTGTGAACTTCAGAATTTGTTCTCTGAGAGTGAAAATCTGCTGCAATGACAGAGGTACTTCCCTGGGTTTTTAAAATATTTTTTTTAAGGATGACATGCTTGTACAAGAGCTTTGTACCAAGAAAACTCTGTATTGGGTGCCCTTAGTCCAACTCCTGGATCTGTGTAGGAAAAGGAATAAAATCCCTCCCAGAGAGATTACTCCAGGTGAAAGGAGAGAGCAGCAACACCAGCTACAAATAGGGTTTGAGACACAAGACCAAAGAATTTAAGAGGTGTATAAATGAACCCTGGTGTAACACTGACCCAGCTCCTTCTCTCCAATTAATTTAATTGAGAGTTTTGGTTTACTTAGCACTTTTCATCCACAGATCTACAAGCACTTTGTAAAGAGATGTAAATGTCAATATCCTCATTTTCCAGAGGAGGATAAAAGGGCATGGGGGAACTTGTCTGAATCACCCCAGGTCAGCGAGTAGGTGGCAAAGCCCAGAATAGAAACCAGTTTGCTCACTGTGTCTGCTGTGCCCCACCCCATCCACCAGGAACTGGGAATTCCAGGTCATTTAACAAAGAGCTGCCAAAAACCCTCTGTGAAACTGAGAGCTACCCCTCATGCTGGCAGAAGTGCAAGCATCCCATCTGCAGAGCTCTTTCAGCCTGAACTGAATATTAGTAACAGGAGCTGCATGAAATGTTAAAGTTTGTACTTAAAAAAAATAAAAATAGAGTAACTATTTTATCCAGGTAAGATTATGAAAAAGTTACATTTAACCATTTTTCTTATGTTTTGCCACGTGCCCATAGAATTATTTTTCAGGGAGTTCAACTATCTACACCCAGAGTGCAGCTATTCAAAGAAATCTGATTTTTACCTCCCCAGAAGGAGAGATTCTCAGATATTTTCTTCCATGGCAGACACATTAGGAGGTGACTAACTAGGGATAAAATCTAGAAAGTTCTCCTAAACTTGGGATTGTAATCAATGGAGCTGTTCCATCTCAGAGAATCCAGCATCTCATGTTTGTGGGAGCTGTTTCCAGAGTTAGGGCTTGTTCATTGTTTTTCACAGACTGTTGGAGCCCTTCTGGATCACAGGAGGTGCAGCCAAAACTTCCCAAAGTTCCTCCGTGCTCTGCTTTAGAGATGTGCAACGACAACCAGCGACTTCCAGACAGCCCCAACAGTCTGAGCTGGCTGCAGAGATAAATAAAGGAGATTAAGATGTGAGACAGAGCTTAACCCACCACAGGGAACCTCAGCTGGTGCACCTGCAAGTGCCCAGCTACAGAGAATTCCTGCTCCAAGCTGCCTTTGCCACATTCCAGTGCCAATTCAAGGCTGAACCATCCCGACAGTGACACGTCCAGGTCTGCTGATCCCACCCTGCCTTCCCCAGAGAGCTCATCCCCAGCTCCAGGGGCACGGAGGGGATTTGAGATGTTCCATCAGCCTTTTATGGCACCCAGGGCTGGGGAAAGGCACCAGGAGACTCTGGGATCTGGAGAAACAATCAGTTTATGTCAGGGCAGCACCAGGACTGCAGCCCAGGCTGGGCTCTGATGTTAACAACAGCCGCACACCGATTCCTTCGGGAGGGAGCTCTCCAGCCAGGAGCAAGGTAAAGGTTGTTCCACTCATCAGAGGCTCAGGGCAATTTCCTCTTTGTGCCCTTTTCTCCTGATGCATTTATCTCTGGAGGGCAGAGCTGGCTGGGCAGCTCCCCAGAGCACTCAGGTTTGGAGTCCCCAGTCCTGAGGGGCAGATTTGGCCATTCTTTGGCTGAGCTCTGGGAATGAAACCCGGTGATATTTCAGACTGCTGGGTAGTGCCTGACTCATGGATTCTGTAGTAAATAGGCCAGACTCGCAGCTCCAGGTATTTTTAACCTTCTAAGCAGGAAAAGGGAATATTTAGGATGAGAAAGGAAGATGAATCTAACAATAAAAATAGCAAGACCACTTGGTGTGCAGCACCCCCTGGGACAGAGCTATCCAAATTGCCACACGCACTTTACCAAGCAATATCAAAAAAACAATCCAAAGGCAAACTGTGCTTTATGAAATCCTTTCTAGTGTGATAGCACCACTACAGAGCTGCACTAAAATAAATAGGATGCCTTCCTTGGAGTACTCCAAGGCACTGCCAACCTATCACATCCTCAGCCTGAGCAAGAAGAGAGCTGAGAGCTGGCAGGGCTGTCCCAGCAAGGCGCTGGGCACACAGCAAACAGCTCGGGCCCTCCTTATTGCCTGTGACTAACAAAGTCAGCAGCTGTGGAGAGAGCCTGGGGCTAAATCCGAGACTGGAAGGTCTCATCTCCCCCTGCTCCCGTGTGTGTGCTGGGCAGGACAACCTCCTGCAGGAGAGAGCTGATGGCTCCAGCGGATCCTCACCACACCTGGCTGGTGTTGATGCCCAAGCAGCGAGAGAACCAATCCATCTCCATGAAATTGTGTATCCCCTCTGGCCTGGGGCCTCTGGGGAGGTCAGGGTGTGACTGGAGCACCCCAAACCCCATCAAAAGCCTGAGAAGCAAAGGCTCTGCCTCACAGCCTGGAGCAGAGAGCTGTGAGTCAGGGCCAGGACGGGAGGGGGTGCAGAGGCACCGAGGTGGTGGCAAAACTCCTCGTGGGTGCTCAGGACTGGCATTCAGAGCATCACAGAATGGTTTGGGCTGGGAAGGACCTTAAACCTCATCCCATTCCACCCGTGCCAGGGGCAGGGACCCCTTCCACCATCCCAGATTGCTCAGAGCTCCATCCGGCCACACTGGGGGTTTGACCTTTCAAGCTAGAATTTCCAGGAATCTCTCAGATTTGAACACTTGACTCACTGGTTTTGGGCAGCCAGCTCCCCCAGGCTTGTTCAAAAATCCCATCCACAGTAATTTTCCTGTCCTTGTTCCCACTAATGAGCACAGGGCTCCTGTGTGTGACGTTACAGCACTGCAGAGGGTTCTGCTGGGGATGTGGAGGGGGGTGGGGGACTTCTTATTGAAATTTGATTAAAGAAAGGAACAAGAAAAACATTTCTATTCACATTAGGTTTTGTAAAACCAGTTAGTGTTATGAAAAGCCTAATGTTTAAGCCTAAACTAAGTAGACAGTGATCCTTTAAGTCCCTGTCTTCCAGCACATTTCGCCATTCTTTTCTTTCAAGGAAAGTTAGGATTGTTGTTCTTTCACCTTCCAAAGTCCTTGATGGGTTATTTCTAGAGAATATTTAAATCTGGGAAGTATTTTGGTCTGCAAAGATGTCTATAGAAATTTCCTCAAACTCCATCATATATTTACCCACTTCTCAGAAACTCTTCCTCCATTTTCTATTAATATTATTTCACTGGGATCAGTCTCTGTTGAGAAATTTAGTTTAAGCTGCCTAGCAGTCTTAAAAGAGGAAGATCTATTAATTTAATCATTTATATGAATCATGTCTAAATGATCTCAGCAGAGAAAATGTGTTAGCCATTTAAATCCCATCATTACATATTATATAATAATTACCACTAATTCTAGTTTGGATGGGCCACAATATTGCTTTACATACCTAATATATTCAGAACATCCACCTCGCCGGGCTCAGTCTTTTTGTGACCTTTGAGTTTATGTTTGTCTCCTGATTATGAGCACAGGACAGGCTCTCCATGAAATTAGGGATGCAAAGCACATCCACGGTGCCACCTCTCTTTGGCATGCACAACTAGCACTTTTTTTTTCTTTTTTTTTTTAGTATCTCAAGTCCTTTTTGTTTCTGGAAGCTATCGAGATGTTACTGATGCTGTCGTTGTCACAATAATATTTATCTGTTGGTTGTGCTCGGTGCATTCAGCGCTGTGCACGGCACTCCGGTGAGGAGTCACTCACAGGATACTACAGGGTGTAACTCCCACGGGATTTCCCAATCCCTGTCTCTGGAAGGGCTGCCTGAGCACTGTCAGTGCAAGCAGAGAGCTGGACACACCTCAGCTGTGCCCACTGTCAGGCTGGGAGAACGTCTGGGGATTTTTCTTCCATGAGAGAAGAGAAAATATTAATCAGCCGTGAGACATTCCTGCCCAGACCTGTTCACTGCTGGGACAGAGCATCAGGAGCCAGGAGGCCATCAAACCTCTACAGCAGCGCCTGAACGAGCTCCCAAATCACTTCTCCTTTGGGCAGCCCAAGGAAAAGCCATCACACCCAATTCCTCTCTGGGAGCCAACCCATTTCCACATGGATGTGACCACCCAGTGCTCCTCAGAAAGCCAGAAAGGGCTCCAAACACACTCCAGACACAGCTGGGGCGAGCAGGGGGTGCTGGCACAACGCTGGAGAGGTTCCAGCCCCCAGAGCTCCACACCTGGGCACACAAAGGGGGCTTCCAGAGGGGGAATTTCAGGAGAACCCCCCAGTTCTGTGCACTCCCTGGCCCAGCACTGCTCCCAGGTGTGGGATTGCCCTGGAGGAAGGTGGAACTGTCTCTGCCCTGCCACAAAAACATGAGTAACTTCACCCACTGTGGACACCCTAAGCTTCTTTTTAAATTATTGTTCTTTATTCTTTTGTGCCACCTCTGCATGAATCCATCTGCCAGCAACCTTTCCTCCTCTCTATCAAAACTGCAACACGAGATAAACCCCTGATTAATTACAGAAGAGCAAAACTTCCAACTCTCATATCCCAAGGGTCAAATCCATCCCTGGTGTAAGCCAGAACTCAGCAGTGAGACAAATTTGGCCCTAGGTGACTTTTTTCCCTCAACTAACTCATTACACCATCCCTTCTACAGCTGATGAATTGAGCCCCTTGTGTTCTGTTTGTAACCATAATTAGTATTCATTTTGCAAGCTTAAAGTTCACCCTTGCTACAGGACTGAGCCTAATGTTAATCACGGCGCTGTCTGCCCGCCTCTGACTCTGATCTGGCAGGTTTGCATTACTTGTCCCATACCTAATTTTTTGCCCTTACCAGCCAAGTAGCACCTCGACATCACACTGTGTCAGAATTAGAAACTTTTGACAGATCTGTAATCATCTAGTTCTCATCAGCTCTGTGCATGTTAGTCACTTCATTTCCACATTCTAACAGTTAATATGCCTTAATTTCTCACACTTTGTGAATATTTAATTCCTCCCTTTTCAACATCATTTTTAGGTTGTGTGAATCATTTTCAAAGCCTTTGCTATTCTCCCTCCACTATCATCTGCATATTTTATGAAATGGCACAGTTGAATCTCTGAGGGCTCTTGATAAAAATGAAACTGGCAGGCTGCTCATTAGTTGTTTACCTGGAGCTGTGTGAATCCCCCAGAATGGTGGATTCCCATTTGGATTTGAATTAGGATATTCTGACACATAAGAATTGAAAACCTTTCCAAGCTGAGTGCGATTCTCTCCCACCCCCTCCCTTCCATCCCAATTAAAGGCTCTTCCAGGGACTTTGCACTCCTTTGGCCGATCTGCTCAGGGCACGGCACCCCCTGCACCAACATCTGCAACAACTGGGCTGCTCAGAGGTGAGAGACAGAGGCTGGAGCCAATTAGCAGCTCTAATGAGGGGGAAAAGTGTCCCTTCAAGAGCACACAGAGGGCAGCATGGCCAAAATAGGAACTTTTCAGGCTCCCAGAGTCAAGGGAAGTCACCGGGCTGGGGCTGGGCTTGGTTTGAGCACGCAGTTCCTTGGGCAAGTGATAAAAAGTGATGTTTATTTGTTCCAAAAATCCTTGCCAGTGGCCATACCTGGCAGGTCTCACAGCTCCTACAGAGGCAGAACCCTTTCCATTATCTCCTTGATCTTATTTATTCCATAAAACACTGCTGTGTCTCCCCACTGGAACAAACTGAGGGGCCACACTCAACAATTTGTGTGTGCTGGGCAGGAGTGCTCAGTGAGCTCTGAGGCAAAAATAAAGTTACCCTTGCACTTACCAGAAAATCCTGGGTTATCCACTGAAGGACTCAGTGGGGTTTCTACTCCAGCCCCCACACAGAACATTTTTTCCCTACCACACCTCTGCTTCCCCCACTTGGACGCTGGGTCCCAGCTGATGGGCATCTCCATGTCAATAAATCTTCTCTCCACTTTCCAATAGTTTTAGTTTTTAGTGTCCAAAGATTTAAATTTAGCCTGATTTATTTTTATGCTGATCTCATGCTCCTTTCATAGACTTTACTTAAAAGCAGTAATGCTATCTCTCTGGGCACTAATTTTTTTTATGAATTTTTTGGCTTTTGCTGACTTCATAAGAAAATAGAGAACTGGGGACATCATAAATAGGGGTGAGAGAAGCTTTCCAGCTGTAGGAGCTGCATCTGCATTGTTGCTTTGGTTATACAGGTGTTTTGGTGAAAGGAAAAAGAAATAGAAGGCTTGGTTTCGACAGGAACCATCTTTTTATTTTATCCTCTTGTCCCACCTAATTCACCTTGGCCTGAACACATCTCTTAAAACTCAGTGCATTAAAAATACGAATAACTGAGAGCAGAGTTCATAATTAAAACTCCACAGAGTTTCTGGCCATCTGATGTTGCATATTTTATCCCTGAAAAGGAGCAGCCAGGAACACTCAGGAGCTCCCTTCTCCAGCCCCTAAAACTCTCTCTCCTCAGCAGCAACTGAGAGAACAGGTGAGACACAATTTACTGACACCTCTCACTGTTTGATGCTCACTCTCAATCTAATAAGGTGTCTCATGCAATTTGTTGAATTTGTTAAAATCTCAGCTCTAGGAAGCCCCTGAATATTAAAAAAAACCCTAATAAGGAAAAGTGAAATTTTTACATAGCCTTAGCTAGAGTGAGGGTGGATTTAAATATGTTTTGTTCATCGTAAAGATTCAGAAATAAAATATATATTAAAAATGATTTTTTATAGTCTCGTGAAGCCTGGTGGCCTGTGTGGCTGGATTTTAATTCTTGGCTTTGACAGTATTCCATTCCTTTGATTTGTTATATGTGCTTCAGATCTATTACTTTTTAATTGGACATGAACATGCCTATGAACTGAACTTGGTCTCCAAGGGTTTGCATAAAATTAGCCAAAACGTGGGGAAAGTGGAGTTGTCACTGCAGCTCAGGACTCTCAGATCCTGCAGAAGGTAAAAATAACAAGGGCCATGGAGGTGCTCATCCAGCACCCAGGGTAAAACAACCAGCAGCAGGTCTGGGAGGGTGATATTTTAACCCAGTTTTCAAAGAATCCTCCCCTACACCCACAATTTCACTATTTAACCATCATCACTTCCAACAATCTAATATTTCCTGATCTTATTAAACATAGGTTACCTTCAGAAACACTTTCATCCTCCTGACAAGAAGCAGACCTTTTGGGGTGCGTGCATCCTTCCCTCTCAGGGACGTCAGCCTCTGACAACCTTGGAGACCAGCCAACGATCTGCTGGTGTTCCAAAAGGAATTCTCATTGTTACAGCTGCACACAAAGCAACTGCAGGAACGATTTCCTGAGTTGCCAGTGAGTTAAATTAACTTGTGACTCCAGTCTTGCAATGCCAACAGTGCTGTGTCCTGGGCAGGAGGAACAGCGAGGAATTTGCTTTTAGTGAAGTGTTGATCCGCATGAGGACCCACTTTTAAAAAGTTGTTCTCAGTTTGATGAGGACAGTTGTCACCTTACTGCAACCCCACTGCACACCCTCAGCAAAGGGAGGAACTTCTCTGGGAAATGGCAATTTGGAGCCCCAGTTCAATTCCACGTTGATGGACATCATCTGCAGCACCCTTACTGTGCTGCTTATCGTGCTGAGCAGGGCACTGTGTGGAGCAGACTCACAGAAACCAACCCAAAGCCATCTAAATCAGATGGAATTGCTGCTTTTCCTGCAATTAGTTCTTCCTCTGCATGGTGGCTGTGTGACATTGCTCACAGGGAAGCACAAGGGACAACAGAAAACCAGAACACACCAGGGGCTGTGTGAGAAATTAGGGATGGGAATGAAGATGGGTAAAAGAGGGCTGCAAACACAGGGAACTCCAAACCACTGGGTGCAAGAAACCAAAAGACTTGCTCAGAACAGCAAACTGCTGCAGAAATCTCTCTCTTCTCTGATGTAGTTGTCAACTTTGTCTGAATTTCTTCTCAGAGCAAAATCCCTCCAGCTTGGCTCAGTCCTGGTTTATGCTTCCCTATCCTCCCCACCCCTCCTCCCGCATGTTAAACAGACCAGAGACCTGACATTTTATGTTGTTTGTTTGAAATGATAAACTTAATCATGAGTGAAATGTTAGGAAGTGACAGTGCTGGCCACAGTAAGGTCATTGCTGCTGCAGCCAAGCAAATGCTGCTCTCCCCTTAATTGCATCGCCAGCCCTTGCCACAGGAGGACCCAGGCATTTGCAAGTGGGGAACTGAATCTGTCTTTGTGATAATTAAACCATGGACCTCTGGAAAGACTGCCAAATCTGCCATATGGTAGTTTTATGACCTAGACTGCTGTTATCTCTTGAGAAAGCTAACATCCTAATCTCATTTTCGTTATCTGTGATCAGAACCCGCATTTCTGGAGGGCGAAATGCAGGAGGGGCTGCTCGCTGCAGAGCATCCTCCAGCAGTGACATTTTGCCCAGTGGTTCAAATTAATGAAATGAAGAGAGGACTCGTTATTGACATCCTGGAATGAAAGCAGAAATCAAGAAGCTAAACCCCAATAACCCACGGGTTACGGACACACGGATTGTAACATCTCCCTGTGAAAAACCCCTGGGAGCCGGCTTTGGAGGGACCAGGGCTCTGCTGGGTAATTAAAACATCCGTGGCAGGAAGGTTGGGAAGAGGCCACTGAGTTTTTTTACAATGCAAACACGTTATTTTAAAACACAAACAAGAGGCTCCAGCCCCTGGAGCTCTGATGTCATTTGTCACAGACACGGAGCTTTGAGAGCATCCTTTGGGCAGCCAGAGCTGGGCACATTTCATAGGAGGAGAAAGCCAGGCTGGGACATGCCTGCTACAAAGAAAGAATGGCTCAGAACCAGTGCTGGCTAGGGCTTTGTGCCTGGCCATTCTAAAACTTGCACTATTTCAATAAATCAACACTAATTTGCTGTTAAATCTGCCACACATCCAGGTAAGCACTTGCCCTGCGGCCGGGGAACACGCTGCCCTTTAGAGCTGAAACACAAAGGCTCCCCAGCTGTGGTCACCTCGTCAGACACTGTTTGGGGCTGGATCACTTGGTAAGAGAATGCATCTGTTCCTTTCAGCAAGGTTATGTCTTCAGAAGTGCCCTGCAAACAGAAGGAACAGGTGGCATATTTTTCATCTCACTGGTAGCAAACACACAGCCCCTGTTCTTTGATGGCTGAGAGAGCCTTAAAAGGGGGATCTTTAGCACCAGAAATCGTTATTGGGGATGGCTCTTATCAGATGTTTCAGGATGGGATATTTCTTTGCAAGGAAAAGCCTAATGGCTACTCAGGTCTGCACTGGGCTCTCCAGCCCAGTGACCTTCATCACATTTATCTGCCAGCCAGACACTCACTGGGAGATTACACGGGTCTGTTTTTACAGAAATATTCTGGTTATATGATCTAGATAATACAGCCTGCTATAAATCACCCCAGTTGTCCCTTGATATTTTGAAAACTGATGAGACTGCCGATTCCTGCTTCTTACTTTGTATGCAAATGATAAATTATAGATGGGAAATAGCAAAAAGAAGGTTTTACTCATTTGCTGGATTGAAACAGACTGGATTAGTGAGCGAGCAGTAGTACCCTTGGACTATTTATTGTGACATTGCTTAGAAAAATTCAAACCCCAAAGCCTTCAAATCACTGGGGACATTGTTAGCCTTCTGCAGGAATTATTAAAATGTACAGAAATGTATGAGCATCACTTTATAATAATTAATCAGGGGCTGTTGATTAATAAAGCTCATTTTTTAGTCCCGATGATTCAGGGTATTATCCAAAGGACAGTGTCCTTGTCATATTGATTAAGAAACCAGACTTTGCCGTGGAAGAAAGTGTAAGAACAGTCGCTCTTCTTCCTTCCCCCCTCCCCCCCATAAAATAAATATTGAATGAGAATATTAACTCGTTAACCTTGACAACAATTTGTAATTTTCATAAGGAGGAAAACTCGCGTATTCAGCAAATAAATTGCTGCAGGGATTTCAGGGAAACAAATTGGAGAGAATGAAGAATGCTACCATATGAATTCTGTCGTTTTTATGGGCTGAGATGATAAATTTGTTTGGTTATGTCCCTCAATTAAGGCCACAAATACTGTGACACGTCAGGAGCGAGGAGGGAACTGGTGGGGCTGGGACAGAGGAGGCCGGGTGACAATCTAAGGTCACCCAGCAAGTTCAGGTTGCTTTCTCCTCTCACCTCCAGCTCAGGTCTGGAGCCAGCATCTCAACCCTGCTGCAGAGTGCATTCTCTGTCCAGCACACCAATCCCCCCAGAGCCTTTGCTAAAAGATAACTCCATTTATTAGGTACTGCAGGAGACAGGGTTTATGTGGAATTACCGGCACATCTCAGGTTTTACGGGGTTATCTAATTATCCTGAACTCAGTTTAACCAGGAATGCAGGTAAAAGAGATAATTTGGGAGCTGGTTCCCACTGCAGTTGGCCAGCGCTGGTTTTTAACCCCCTATAAAAATGTTCTGCTTTGAAACTCGGGCTGGGGTGTTTCAGTGATTACAGGAAAAATGGACCCTCTTTACTCCTTCATGGGTTTCCAGCTGCAAAACCTTCCCTGTCCAGATCACTGACTCAGCCAGCCAAACACATTTAGCCATGTGCTCAGTTTTAAGCTTGTTTTGCCTCAGCTAACATCAAGTAATGCTGTGCACGCTTAAAAGTAAGCACATGCTTAACTGCTTTGTTGGATTACAGCCTAAATTATCTGTTAATCCAATTGCATGGTTTCCTCTGATCACTGCAGTCCTCAAATTCTCACTGTACAATAGATTTAATATAAATGCATTATGTTTGTCAGGCATGCCACGAGATTTGCATGCTGTCCTTGTCTGCTTGGCTATATTGTCATCCATAGGAGAATATTAAAGATTTAATATGATTTTTTAAAATTTAATTTTAGCCTTTTTTTTGGAAGGATATGAATGAACTGCATCTTGTTTGGGAGAGCAAAAGGAAAAATTAAATAAAAGTGTTTAATACTTTAAAGGTCCAGATAGGGAAGCACGAGGCAAATGAGAAAATCACCTGCAGCCTTGGAACACAAAGGTGAGAACACACAGGGTGCTTGGAACGCTGCTGGCTCCTGCTGCAGCAACAATGACTGGGGTCTCGTTGTGGTCTGGTTTTACTGGTTTTAAGGATTTCAGGACAGGGGAACCAGGTTGCTCAAGGTACGGGAGTGAATTGCATTCACCTCAACATGAGAGATGCCCGAATATTCCCGGGAAGGGGAGCCCAGAAGTGGCAGCACATTTATTTTGCCTTTCCAACATGGACCTTCTGAGGAGTGTTCTGCCTCTTAACGACACCAAGAGTCCTTTTAAATACACACAACCCCCCCCAACAACGCAGCTTTGAGTGATTTATCCACAATTTCCCAGGATCCCAAGAAGGAGCCGAGTCCTCTGTGCTGCAGCAGCCTCCTCCTTGGCCCCGGCAGCCCTGCGCTCCTTCCCGCTGACATCCTGGGCATCCTGCAGCACTGGTGCCAGGCTGACCACTCCGTTTCCAGCCCTGTGCTGCTGCCCACGCTTCACAGGGCTAAAATTAGCGTGGGCCACGTTATTACCGTGGATCAGAGGGCACCACATGCCCGCGGAGCCGGCTCTTCGCTCACCGCGCACCGCGGAGAGCAACGGGAACAAGCGCTCCAGCCAAACCTCTCCTCGCTAACAGCAAAAGCAAATTAATAAATAAATCCCTGCATTTCTATTACTGGTGGCCCCGGAATATAATCAGGCAGCACCTGCAGGATAAATCAAAAGATTAAATTAAGTTGGGATTTGAATCCCCCACTAAAGAGAGACTCGAACCGAGATTACGCTTTGCTGGACGCCGGGCTCGGAACGGCTTCCAAGGGCCTCCCTGCCGCCCGTAATGTCATTATTTGCTCTGACCACCGGTACTCCGCACGAAGAGCAGCAGACGGGGTGCCGGGGGAGCCGAGGGGCAGGGAACAATATGGGCAGCAGTATGGGGTGTGCTGATTCTTATTCATCGCTGGCCTCCCGCCTGCTCCTCCTGAGCCCCGGCTCTGCCTCCTGCCCTGCGCCTGGCAGCGGGGGCTGCATCCTCCTCCTCCTCCTCCTCCTCCTCCTCCTCCTGCTGCTGCTGCTGCTGCCCTGGGCAGGCTGAGCCCTTCCCTTCCTGCAGCACAGGGCACCTGCTGTCCCCGCACCCACGCTGCCAGCCCGGGAGCTGCACCTTCCTTCCCCAAAGCTGCGCTGCCAAAGCCCCTTCTTTGGGGAGAGGCCACCCACACTCAGGAAAATCGGGATAAATCCCAACCCCGGCGTGTTCGGAGGTCCTGCACCCCTCTGACCCACCCTGCAGCCCCAAAGTGCTGCCCTGCCCTGCCCTGCGCTGCCCGCCACCAAAGCCGGGTTAAACCCTCCAAAACTCGCACAGAATTTCAGCCTCTCTGCCCACAAGATGTCACCCTGAATTTTAACAAACGTGCTTTTACCCTTAAATGTGAGCTTCCCTCGCTCTCCTCCCCGTGTTCTGGGCATGAGAACCAACAGCATTAACTCTTCAGAGCTGATGATTTGCACACAAAACCCCCAAAATCCTGTTCAGATCATGCTGCTTCTGACCTCAGCTGCATTTTGGCATCACATTCCCCAGCGAATTCTGGGCTGTACTTCCTCTGTTTTTTCACAGCACAGGATAAATATTTCCAGACCAATCTCCAAAGCCCCATCCAGTGTGACCCGAGGCTGTTCCAGTGATGTTCATCTCAAGTTTGAGAAGGAGCACGTGGGAGATTCTTCAATGCAGACTCCTAATATGTGTTATCTGATAACAGCAGCCTCAGATTTCAAGTATTTCACAGCATTTGGATGTTAAAAAAAAAAAAAAAATTCCAGCATGAAAAAAAGGAATGAGAAGTATCTCTAAACCTTCTTGAAAGTGGAATTGACAACCAGGCTTACCAGAGTGAATTTGCCAAATCTTCGGCTTGGAAAAGAATGAATTTGAATTTTTAAGGTTTAGTTGGTGCTGTTGTTTTAAAAACTGATTCAGTTTGCTTAGAGCCCAACTCCATATTGAGAATGTGCCCATGTGTACACAAAGCTTTGCTGCTCTTTCCTTCAAGAAAAACACTTTCTGGCAGATTTTTTTTTTTTTTTTTGACCTGTTATACACATTCCCTGAGCTGTGCCTGCTCGGAGCCCACAGCCCCAGTGGTGGGAAGGCAGCGTGTCCGTGACCCATTAGGAACCTGACGTGACATTTATGGGCACGTTTAGCAGGGCTGCTCTCACAAGCACAATAATTACACACACAAATGAGCTCTGAAATTGCCCTTTTATGAAAATTCAAACCTTGATATTTAACTAGTTAATAAGAGCCCCTCTTGCATCTGATTTGCAAATCAGATATTTGTGTTAAAGGCTGGGTTTTTCCAGAGGGGAGCTCTAACTCTGGGATGTTTTCTGGGTCTGTTTTCAGGGCTTATTTGCAGAGCAGGTTTTCTGTGAAAATATTTGTTTCATTACTGTTTGCATGTGAGTGCCAGAGAGCCAATAACTGGGCACACAAAACAGGCACAGAAATAAACTTTAACCTCAGGACTTTTGAAACACCTTAAAAACAGGCCTCCCAAAGTGATTGGTGTGTGAGAAAAACACTGCACACAAAGCAGCCCCAGCCTGTTGCTACACTAACATCAATCCTTTAAAAGTAATCAACAGAGTTTTACCAAAATTGGGGCATATTGAGCCCAGCATTTTATTTTTTAAGGCTATTTTTTACGTTTAACTTGCACCATTGCAGGGGTTTATTCCCAGCTTTGTGGGAACAGAGTTAAATCCTGACTACACCTTGGAGGTTTTACCTACAGATTATTTCCCTATTTATTTTTTTCCTCTCTCTAATTCCAGACAGCTGCTACTCTGGGGATTCTAACATGAGTGAAGACTCAGATTGGAAAAGGGAAGCAGGAAATTTCTATTCTTAATTTTTTCCACTCAGCAGCTCTGCAGCTGAGGATCTCCAGGTATTTCAGGAGGCACAAAAATCCCCTCTCCCAGTGCCACCCAAATCCTCATTCTCCACAGGAAGGGGGAAGCAAGGTGCTCAAACTTCCTGAAACAAAGGGGGTTGTGGAGCAGCTGTGCTGAGACTCTTCCCAGACCATTGGAACAGAAATATTTTTGACTCAACATTTACTACAACCCCACCTTGGAAATTGCTGCCCCTTTCCCAAGGTGTTTTCAGCTATCCAGCAGCAGATTTTGTTCCTGCTGAGTGCAATGTTCCTATAAAAACTCACTTTAACATCACCTTAACATCACTTCAAACTCCAAATCAAAAAGGCTGAGAAACACCATGAAGAGAACAGCAATCCCTAAACCAGAGGGATTTTTTTAATAGGAAAAAGAGGATTTCTTAATAGGAAAAATATTTTTCATACAAAAAGTTTATTGCAGTTCAGTTTTCAGCAGCTCACAGCTACCATGACAGAAGACACAAGAAACACTGTGGGTTTAGCTAAGTTTGCTCATGATTTTCCCAGAGTTTTCTCCAGTAAATCCCCCTAAATTTCCAGGCTCAGCTTCACTCCAGCAAACCCTGTAAATGTTTTGATCAGCTCTGTGGGGCAGCACACTGTAAATACACACACTCAGGGTGACTGTTCCTCAGTAATGAACTGGAGCATCTTTGCAAAGGCTGATTTGTTTCACCCACAGCCCATCTTCCCTGATAATTAAATTTTTCTTTCAGAAAAAAACTCTGCACCAAAGCACCAAATCGGTCAAGACATCAGGAGGCCGAAAACAAACAAAAAAATTAATTTCAAACAGTGAACCACAGTCAGCATGAGCTAAATCCCCTCTAAGTCCTCACTGCTCATCTCCAGCCATTCTAAATCAGGCCCAATTTCCATAGGAAGTTTTTTAAAGGGCAGCTGCAGCCTTCCTGATCCCATCACTGGGGCTGATTTTAATAAATGTCACTTAACCTCGGCACAAAGTTTGCCTGTTCAGCCCATTCCCCTCCCACTTCTCCCTTTGCACTCGGTTTTCCTGGGGATTTTGGGGATGGTTTACAGGCACTGGTCACACACAGTCATTGACAGTGGCCACAAACTGACCAGCCTGAGCTGATAAATTCTTTTTTTTTTTTCAGAGGCTTCCCTGACTGCACTGGTCAATTTTAAGTAAAGAAAGAACAAATAATATTTAATATCAGTAGATAATAATCATGAATATCTCACTATGATATAAACATTGAGATGTTTAACATCATATAATGTTTCATATCTGTAGCCAGTTTTAGGATTTTTTAGCCTGACTGTAATCACAGGAAATTTTTGCAGATTTACAGACTTTTTTGGGGAAATGAAATTCCAAAGTGGACTCAAGGGCTGTGATCAGTCACTGCTATTGGTGATCCCTGTGATCACTGCTATTGGTGCATTACAATAATTTTAAACAATCCAGGGTGCTGGGCACTGTTTATTTGTGTCAGGGGTGGCTCTGTAAGCCAAAGCAAAGGCTCAAATGTGAGCACAGATCTCACCAGGCTTTGTGCAGGAAGGGAAATTGTTTTTCTGGGTGAGTCCTTTCTCACTGGCCGCTGCTCCCCACCGAAAGCAGGGGTGGGAGCCCCCAGCAGCGAGCACCCCACAGACCCACAGAACTGTTCTGCCTCCCCAGGAGTTCAGGAAATGAAAAGTGGGGTTGTCTAAAGAGGGAATTTCTAAAGAAATTTCTAGAGAAATTTCTGGATTTTCATTTCTAAATGTGATTTGTTTTGAAAAGGTACAAGTATCACCATCCCCAAATCTGAGAAAAGGGGAAGCAAAGCATCCATCCATGAGAATTCTCTCACAAGAGGGGAAAAACAGTTTTGATTTTCTGTTTCCTCAGAGGTAAGCAAGGAAAAAAATCAAAATATGTCATGGTGCAAGCTTCCCACCTCAGACAAATGTGATTATCACACCTATAGGAAGGACAAATCTGGGATTTGCTGAGACTTCTTAGAGGTGCTGGGTGCCCTCATGGACCAGCTCAGCCCTGACAGCCCCACTTTTTTAAAAAAAACTCAAGAAAACAGCAAATTTTGAAAATGAGGAAGCCCAGACTCCCCACAAGCAGCCAGAGTAGAGTGAGGAGATACCTGGATTATTCCCCATGGGTGAAACACTAGCACCCCTGCGATGAGCACCGTGCCAGGGCTGATCAGGAAATTGGGGCCTGAGGAATTCACTGGCTCAGCAACTTCTTCCCATGGTTGGATAAAAATGTTTTCAGCACGTTGTGCACACAGGTACACACAGCAATAATTACCATAATGTTATAAAACACAAAGGGAGAAAAGTGCAGTAATTTGCACTGATTATTAAGTAAAAATAGGAAGCTTTAATTATTAATTTTTGAAATCACTGAAAGGAGAAAATAGCACACCTTCCATGTGCAGACACTGAAATTAGATTAGCTTGACAAGCCCATTTCAGAGGGAACAGGAATCCTTCAGTGCATTTATTTAATAGACCTTGAACATGTTATGAAGCAACTCTTTATTACAGCATCCTAAAAATGTGAGTGAAAGGATTTTAAATCCCACATCCTGGTGCTGCTTTTAGATTAATACAAAACACTGGTTGAACCCGAATAGTGACAGGTCCCTGCTCAAAGCAGCCTCTAACAGGAGCAGAGTAAATGGGAAGAACTGATGCTGCTCCCGTGGCCAGGGCAGCTCCTCAGGAGAAGGGGAAGGAGAAGGATTTCCCTGCTCACACATTTTGGAGCAGCAGAGTTCTGCCACACCACGTTTGTGGTGACCACATTCATTCACTTGCATCTGGTCTTTGGGTTTTAGAGAACCAACAGTGACTCTGCTCTTCAAAATCTCTTTTTTTCCCCCACTCACATTATAATTTTTTAAAGTGGAAAAATCGTTTTATGGCATTTAAAGTAAACACTGGCAAGTTTTGTTGAAGGGAAGGGTGGCCCAGAAGAGCCAAAAATGTGGAATGGAATGAGTTGTAAGTGGAGTTGAAGAGAAGGGAGCTGCAGCAAGGAAAACTGGGAAGCTGCAGTGGTCCAGGCTGGAAATGATAAATGAAAGTTGTTTTTAAAGAACGCTCAGGAAAGACGGAAAGGTTCTGAAAATTGGCTAATGAAGCAGAAGGACCTGCAGGGGCTGCAAGAGCAGAACCAAAAAGCACAGCACTCCTTTTGTAGTGTTCTCCCATCCCCTGTGCACCAGGCTGGCTCCTTTTTAGAGCAAATATTGCGTTCTGTATCCGTGTCTCATTGTCTTCTGTCACCAGAGTAACACCTCTTTTACTGCTGCCAAAATGGCTACTCCAGCGCCGGGTCAGACCAATTATTTCTTAAATGGTTTGCATTCACCTGCACTTCAAATGTGTGGCTTTGAGAAACAAAATAACAGCACCTCATTCCCGGGCTGCTCCCTGGATCCATTATGCTCCCAACACATCAGTCTGCTCAATTAAAGAGCCAACGACTACAAAGTGACTGTATATCATTTGTATTGCCTCGCTAGAGCCGACACTTTATTCACAAATATCTGACTCCAAGAGGTCCTTTTCTGCTTAGCTAGGTGCTTTATCCCAGCTCGCGTTTATGTTAAAAAAAGAAAAAAAAAAAAAAAAAAAGAAAAGAAAAAAGAAAAGAAAAAAGATCAGCAATGTGCTTTAAGCAAAGATTTCCGTGTCCTGCTTAGTTATTTCTTCTCTGCAAAGGGAGTTTTGCCATCCTTTACAGCCCAATTCCCAGTGATTTGGTAGAGATTCCCCAAGTCCCGTGCAGTGACACTCTGAGGGCTTGCTCCCAAAATATTGGAGGTGCCACACTGAAGGCAATTCTGCCTTGCCAGTTAACTCAATTCTTACTCAGTTTGGGGCTGTGTACATGTGAAATAATTTGAATGAGAAGGAAAAATAGAATTCGCTCTTTGCTGAGGGCTCAAGGACACGGACAGGGCTCCTCAGGGGTCCACGACTCCTGCAGGACAGACTTTGGCTCCATCTAAGGTACAGCCAGCCCTGGCTCTGCCCAGGATCCTCTGATCCACCTTCCCTTCCAGCTGAGGAGATTCTGCCATGGTTCCCTGGTTCCTCCACAGCCATTCCCTGGAGCTGTCAGGTGGGTTCCTCTCCTCCTGCCCTGCACCAGGATGGATCCATCCCCAAATTTCAGCCCTCGGCTCCTGCACAGCTGCAGGGGGCTGGGCTGAGGGGCACGGACGGGGTGAGAGACACAGACAGAGGAGATTCTGGATGGAAGCAAGGAAACCTCCTCCTCTCTGAGGATACCCAAGCCCTGACACAGCTGCCCAGAGGGGCTGTGGCTCCTCCAGACCCAGATGGGATGCCCTGAGCTCTCCGTGTTGCTCCACTTTGAGCAGGAGGTTGGAGGAGATGTCCCCAGGTCCCCCCAGGTGTGACAAAGAGCAGCACTCAGCACCCACCCAGCTGTTCCAGCAGCCAGGCTCTCCCCAAAACCTCTCTGGCTGCAGCAAACCCCAGCAGTGCCCTGCAGAGCTCATTTAAAGTAAGACAGGGCCCTGAAATGTGAGGTTTACCCTACCCTGTCCCTTCCACAGCAGCTGCTCTCAGGACAAGCTCACAGAAAATGCTGCAAGAACAGAGCTCTCTGACTGCTGATTGCAGCTGCAGAGCCCCAGTTCCTCTGCTGCTCATGGGCCAAGCAGCTCTGTGGTTCATTTCCCCCTTTCCCCAGCCTGGGGAAGAGCAGGATCAATCCTATGGATAACCTGGGATGGCCAAAACCTCCAGCACAGGTGCTCCAAAGCCTGTAGGGCAGCCCAGGTTGACTTCCCAGCACCTCCTGAGGAGGGGTAAAGCTCATTTCAACAAAGTGTAAATTCTGCCCAGTGCAAAGAAAAATTACTTTGAATTAACTGGATAGATGTTATGAATAATCCACATTAAATTCTTAATTTTGGGTTACGATAGAAGACTTAATAGTGGTCAGATACCCACTGCTTATGCAATTAATTTTTAGCCAAGAAAATGAATGTGAGATATAAAATATTTTAGAAATAATCTTTTCGTGCAAAAACAATGGAAATTTGAAGAAGGATTAAGATTTAGTGTCACAACAGATTATAGTGTGAACAGAATATGTCCTTACAGAAATCTATTTAACCACTGATATCCTAGAGGGAACAAAACTATAGGGCTTTTTCCACAGGGTAAAAAAAAAAAGGGGGGAATTTGCTCTTTGTGTTTACTGGAGCCCACAACTGGCAGGAAATGAGGCATGAAATGTATTGTCAAACACACAGCATTCCAATAGAATGCCTGACTTCCAGTTGAGCATTGCTTTTTGGGAAGCAAGCTCTCAGAATCTCCCTAAAAATGGATGTTTTTTTTAAAAATTGGATCACCCTGGTAATTCTATGAATACACATAAAGGTATTACTACAAAAAAGCTTCAGGTTTTTTAAGACTTCCCTGAAGAACATCCTCCCATTTGTTAGTTTTACCAAAGAAACACTTATTATTAAGAAATACTAAAAGGAACCAGGAGAGAGAGACTCCCACCAACACAAACTGAGCCAAACTTCAGCTCAGAGTTACTCCTGAGCACAGATCTTAGAGAGAAATAATTGAATTGTAACTCCAGATTTACACTGCAGCAAAGCAGGAACATCATCCTCCTGGAAAGCCTCTTTCCAAGGTATTTCCCTACCGTATCCAGAGAAATCAGGGCCAGAAAATCCCCTGAAAACTCATTTTTCTATATTAATGCCATTAAGTAGCACCAAAACACTCTGGTGAAGGTTGTCTGTGTCCTAAGCAAGTGAGGGATTGCCCAGCAGCTCCAGGTGAAATGAGATTTGCAGTTATTTTACAGACAAAATTGAGTATGCAAAGTAGCATTACATCAGCCAAAGCATGGCTAATGCAGCTAATTAACCAGGCTGCCACCAAATCCTCTTTTTAAACACTTTTTTTTCTTTAAAGATGGTCACAAAATACCCAAACAAACCAAAAACACTAGGAAAATGAAAAGCCCGAGAAAACGAGAATCAAGAGTATTGCAACAGAAAACATCATTTTTGCTCTGAGAAATCAGCAGTGATTTAATTAAACCATAAATGGCAATGATTGCAAAATGCCTTGCTGGGCAAGGGCAGGATGTATGGAATCAAACCCCGTGTGCTGGGCTGTTTGGGACTGAGGTTTGTGTTCCACCTCTTTGCTTTTTGAACTCCCACCGTGGCGAGGTCACCACGCACAGGGCTGTAGGAACAGGCTGAGCTTTGCCCTGTGGGGTTTTAGGGTGACACAGCCCCCAAGATGTGCCACCCTGACCTTCCAGCCTGGGGAGGAAAGCAAAGCTACCTCTGGAAAAGCCATTTATTTCTCAGTCCTAATGCAGGGGAGCTGCTTTTCCTGGTGCTGCAGAGCCACCAGCACGGGCAGAATTACAGCAGGGACAGGCAGAGCCCGTTTTCTTCAGGTCAGTGTCATTCATTTCCACCAAAAAAAGGCAAAAAAATTAATGGTTCTCTCTTTCATCCCTCACAATTTGATTCTTTAAGTTATTGAACCCTTTGGGATTGAAAGGGAGCTGAGAAAGGCAGCACTTACCAGAAACACCCCAGAGCAGACCAGGGAGCGCATTCCCAGCTCCACTGAAAGCAGCAGGTCCTTCCCACCGAGGCTGTAAAGGCATCTCTACCTCTGAGGCAGCCTGGGCTGACTGGGGAGCAGCTGCCCAATTCCAGGGGACAGTCCTGGGAACCAGGAGGGGTCAGGGCGTGGATGCCACCCCTGCAGCCCCCTGCCCCACCAGGGACACGGGGCTGTGCCAGTCCCACCACCCCTGGCACAGAATGGCTGGGGGGGGGACAGGACCCCAAAGCTCATCCCATTCCAGGGGCAGGGACACCTCCCACTGTCCCAGGCTGCTCCCCAATGTCCAGCCTGGCCTGGGACACTTCCAGGGATCCAGGGGCAGCCACAGCCTCTCTGGGAATTCCATCCCAGCCCCTCCCCACCCTCCCAGGGAACGATTCCCTCTCAATATCCCATCCAACCCTTCTCAGAGTGAAGCCATTCCCCACCTTGTCCTGTCCCTCCAGGCCCTTGCAGACACAGCCTCTCTCCACCTACCCTTCAGGTACTTTGTAATATAAATTTATGGATGTGAATAATTGAGTTTTGGAGATCGAGTGGATTGAAATCATTTGGGCAAGATCAGGATCTAGGACTGAACGTGGCTTCAGAGGATTTTTTGTACACTGGAGAGCCATGGGAGATGAGACTCAACTCCAGCATTTAAATCTTGCTGTGAACTGTAACTGAAGTGTTTGTTTTTTCAAACCAACCCACAATATTAATGGATTTCTTGTGTTCTTATGCATAAAACTAAAGAAGGGCCAGGAGAAATCCAGTCCATCATGGGCTGTGATCCATCTGTTAGGGAAATAAATCCAAGGGAGGTCAGTGCACACATAAAGGCCTGTGTGTGCCATGGTGCTGCCTTCCCAGCATCCAGCCTTGACCCTGTGCACAATGAGAGCTCCTGACAGGTTTATGAGTCGAAGAGCTGTCCATTTATGAGTCCCACCACGTCAAGAATGGGCTTTCTGTATTTCTGCCAAACTCTTAGAAGTACAAACTTGTCTCTTGTGGCTTTTTTCTTCTTAGGGAAAAAAAAAAAAAAAAAGTCAGGCTAAAGAGACAGGTCCAAACAGTTCCTGGCCACCTTGGCAAACGTGCTCCTATTGTTTATAAACCCTCACAGTTGTTATTGTTTGGGGGTTGTTTCTGTTATCTTACTTTTAATAACAGACAAGTGACTTCCAACCTGTAAAGGAAATCAAAACCATTTGCCTGTGTTTTTTCCCCTTTTACTTTGAGCACAAATTACATTAACAAAGCAAAGTAACTCTGACGATAGAGACTTGAGTGTGGAACCAGCCAGAAATGCTTTGTGTTTGTTAGGTTTTTCTTTAGAAGAGCCTGCACCACCTCATCTGCATTAAGGGAAGCCCAGCCCAGCCCAAAAACGTGTGGCTCAGACACACCAAGAGTGCCCTGTGTCTGCTGGAACCAGGGCTTGGCCCAGCACCTCCCCTCAGGCAAAAGGGAGAGCAGAGCCTGGCCTCAGGTGTGCCCCGTGTGACACAGGCAGAGAATTCCTGGTGTATTCCTGGTGTATTCCTGGTGTATTCCTGGTTTATTCCTGGTTTGTTCCCCCACCAGTGATCCTCCATTCAGAATCTCGTGGTGCTCATCCCCTGACCTGAGCTTGGAGCTAAACCTGGAGGGGTGTCAGAGTCATTTACCCAGAGACAACCAAAGGCTTCCCCAGAAAGCTTTGATCTGATATTTGATTTTGATATTTCAGATATACTTTATCTTTGCATTAGAAAATGACCTTGATGGGCTCTGGAGATCTGCCAGGAATTAAATAAAAAAACAACAAAACCCAACCAACCCAATATCCAAGACCCAACAGATGTAGCCCCACCTTCTTTATTTCACGTGCTCTGTTACACCCAATCACAGTTACTATTTTTCTCCAGAGATTTACTCAAGTAATGCTGGAAGAATTAAGTCCTTACAAGAATTCCTCTTTTTTTATGCAACCCTTAATTTTATTTTTTTTTTAAACCCCAAACACACAAAGTCCCCAGACCATTTTACTTTGATCCTTTGGCTGATCTGTCCAGCCCAGGCAAATTAACCAAAGGCAAGAACTTCATTCTCCCCTCATCAGGAAGAGAGGCTCAGGAGCAGGAGGGAGCTCCAGGGCGGCCACTGAGTAACCTTTTATGCACTTATTCTCCACCAAATCTTGTTTTCACCTTGGATGCACCAATTTCACATTCCAGACACCTGCTCGACTCAACCCCAGCCTTGGGCCCCATCAGCCTTTCTCCAAAGCAGAGGCAGACTGGTTTAATTTTGGTGCCACACTCGGATTATCTCCAATCTCGCACGGAGCATTTTTGAACACCGATACCACGAAACAATTCTGAACAAAACAGCTTAGGCTGCTTACCACAGCCTTCCTTAAAGCTGAATAATTCCTCCCCAGAAGGTGCCAGCTTGTTCTGCTTTTGAGATGTGTCACTGCCTGACAGCAGAGCGGCCGATGGATGGCAATCCACCACTGGCACCGGACATATGCTCTGAAGCGAGGACTCGAGGTGGACAGCACTCCCACGACTCATTGCAAATTAGAAAAGGGATCAAACCCACCTCCCTTCTCAGCCTGCTTGTGTTATTTCATCTGGCAAAGACCATACAGAAATTAATAATAGCTTTCCCACCCGCAAATAAAAGTGTGCTACTTAAGGTTTTTGGCAGTGAGCTGGCATTTTGTCATTTAATCATTTCACATCATTACACTGCAATATGCAATGTAATGAGATGACACTCCTAAATGACAAACACTGGGTACCTCCTGGGCTGCGAGGAGTGATGGCATGGGAAGGAAATTATACACTTAAGGTTGCCACAGCTTCACTCCCCCGAGTTGGGATTAAAGCACCAGTGCTGCAAGGAGAGCCTCACCTACAGATGGCTGAGCCAACCCTCAAACTCACCCAGGAACATCAACCCTGCAGCTCAGACCCAGCAAGGACCCAGCATCCCAAACCCATGGAAAACACTCCTCACCTGGGGTGCTGAGGGGGCCATCCCAGCCCTTCCCAGGGTCACGGATGAAGGGGAGCCAAAGCCTCCTTATCTCTGCAGCCCACTTGATCTGGAGGATATATTAACCTTTAAACATTTTGGAGAAATGCCTCTGGAGGTCTCCTGCCAGAGCCTGATTTGATTGTCTGGGGTGGTGGCAAAGAGGGGAAAAGTCCAACAAAGCCACAGGACAACCCTTGGTGCCCACACGTCACGAGCCTCAGAGCGCTTCAAAGCAAGCCCTAAATGTCTAAGGCTCCCCCAAGGACCTCCAAGATCCTCAGAATTATTCTTTCCCACCCTTTCTTCCTGCTCTCAATTCAGCTCACACAAAGGCCACTGAGGAAGCCATAAATAACAGCCTAAAATGTCACTGCTGTGCTGCAACCCCTCTCTGCTGCACGTCCAGAGTGCCACCTCCCACCTTTCCAGGAGCCTGCCAGGACCCTGCAGCTGGATGAAATCACCCCCAGGACACCCACTGGAACCCCCAAACCTCTGGGGAACACCAGGAAAACCCACAGATAAAGCCCTCAGCGCAGAATTTCACCTGTGCCAAGGGATCTTCCCACCCTGACCAGCTCCTGCAGCCCCCAGGGTGGCTGTGCCCATCGGTGCCCGAGCACGGCTGCCAGGGCTCCAGGGGCTCCACCAGGGCATCCAGCTGAGCTGGGGAGCTGGCACTGTGCTTGGGACCCGCCTGCTGAGCAGAATTTGAGTTTTGGCAACAAATTCATCCCCAAGAAACCCCGAGGGGGCTGTTCCAGCCCCAGCTGACCCAGGCCCAGGGGCCAACCCTTTGTGCCTCCCTCCCTCCCTCCCTCCTCAGCCATCCCAGCCCTCTCCACCACGCCTGTCAGGAGACTTTGGAAGAACCAAGAGAGAGACAATAAAATTCTGAAGTGAAGAGCTCTTTAAATATTAGCTCAGCTGGTATTATCATACATTTTTCCAAGTTCAAACATGATAAAGTGATTTGAGAGTTTGCCAACTCCATATTCAGGGGAAGCATGCAGAGAGGAGAAACGCTGATATCTTTGATGTAAGTTCTTTTTCTTCTCTTTCTTTTTGTTGACTTTAAAGAGCAGTCGTCTTAAACCTCATTTCAGAAGGCATCAGAAAATACTGGAAATTACACAACAGCTTTAGGAGCAGAGTTGCAGGTGGCAAGATATTTATTTTCTGAAAGCAGCTCTCCATGAATGGATGAGCCATCCCAAAGAAATGGTTATTTTCTTTGCCATCTTATTCACAGAAAAAGCTCTATTGAATTTGTGCTATTCAGTCATTTATTATTTAGTGGCTGAGAGAGCTGGCTTTTTACATTCTTCCCCACATCAGTGAGGAGAGACAATCCTTGAAAACAAATTCCTAAAGTGACAATGAACTTGGGGCTCCCACTCTAAGCAGCCCTGAGCACCTCTCTGCAGCACAGCAAAAGCACTTTAAAAACAGAGGGATCTGCCAGCAGGGCACTTCCAAGGTGCCTGGGCTTTGCTGGGAACTTCCCCAGTTTGGGATGAGGTTTAGGGAGTCCAAGTTTTTCCAGGTGTGAAATCAGCCCTTGCAGAGGGGCCATGACAAAAGCATCCCAGGTCCTGCCCTTCCCACGTCACTGCACAGAGGATGTTCTGCACAGCAAAACACTCCAAGGCTGAATAATGGCTTTAAAGACAAAGTGTTTGAAATAATGTGAATTCCACCACCTTCCTAAGTATCCAGGAAAGCTTGGCACCCCCTTAAAAGAGCCACTCTAATACCCAAACATTCATTAAAATATAATAATATAGATTAAGTTTACTTAATCCTGCTGCAGAGTGCCACAGAAAAAGCAATATTCATTACACTTGGCAAAAGCAGGAGTGGTGAGTGGGAGCCAAAGCAGGCCTGGATGCTTGCTTGTTTCCTCATCTTTTTTTAAAGCCTTTTTTTATTTTCTTCCATCCTTCTGCACTGGCAGGCTCCCTAAATGCAGCAGAGACAGAAGGTAATTACATATCGTGACTCATTAGCAGAAAAAAAGGAAAAGTGGGAGCAAAAGCAATAGGTAGGTGGGGGTAAATTTACCACATAATGATTTAAAAGTTTTGGACTCCTGCACACAGGGGGGGAAAAAAAAGGGAAGGAATTTAGTCATTCAGACTGTGAAATTCTAGGAGACTAAATGTCTACTTAAATTATTTCATCACATATTCATTAGGCCATCCCAGGGAAAGCAGTTACATTATTTGATGGGGTTTTAGCTCTTTTCTGGCACCCTGAAGAAGACAAAGAAGAATGGACAAATGGAACAAAAGATGAACAAAGGAAGCAGAGGGAAAGGAAGGCAGAGAAGTCTTAGATAAAACAAGAAACCCACAGACCTACTGAGCTGTGGCATAAAAACCCAAGGTCTAATTCCAGCTCCTGACACCGAGGGCTGGTCCAGGCCCAGGCCTGGTGGTTATTGCTCCTCATTTAGGCACCCTGGATTGCCAACGCTGCTGTTTGCTGCTTGTTTGTCTTCCCTGCAGCACAAATAAATCAGGAGTTATGCTTCAACGTGCTCCTTCCATAGCACCGAGCACATAAAGGAATTTATCCTCCGAGTCCACCAGACTGTAAAACAAATAAATATAAATAATGATAAAGGAAAAGGAGAAGGAAAGCGAAACACTGATGTGGGAAGTCAGGAAATCTTTATTTGACCCAGAGTCATTGCCCACAAACTTCTCCCCTTAACAACTGCTGGTTTGGTGGGGTTTCTTTTTGCATTAATGTTTTTAATTATGATTAAAACTCTTAAGCCAGCTTCTTTTTGAAAACACAACATCTCCATTTTTGGCTGTGCCACAGCAGAGGATCCTCTGCTTACTCCCTTCGAATTTTAAAACGTGGACTTAAAGACCCAGGAGGACAGAATAAATTTTCTGCTATTTTAAAGAATTAGACTGTGTTGGGGAAAGACTGTACTTGGCTGGGAGCTGCTTTATTAAAAGGATGTGGCAGCTAGAGAGTGGAAAAAATAGGACAAAGCATCCAGTGGGAGCCATTGTTCTCCTTAGGGCAGGCACAGAACTGGGGAGGGAATGGCACAGGCAGAGGAGCCCAGCCAAGAGCAGGAGATAAAAACTCATCTTTCCAGCACGGAGCCAAAGCTCCCTGCACAGCTGCACCTCCTCCTGCAGCTGCTGGGGCTGGGAAACCCAACCCAGCCCAGCCCAGCCCAGCCCAGCCCAGCCCAGCCCAGCCCAGCAGCCCCCGAGAGAGGGGAACAGCTCCAGCCCCTGGGCTGGGCTCCTGGGGGTGGCTGGGGGGCTCAGCACAGCAGCTCTGGGCACACACAGAAAACTGGGGTAAAACCTCCCAATAAACTGGGATAAAACCTCCCAATAAACTGGGATAAAACCTCCCAATCCCCAGCTGGGACTGGCAAAGCTCACACCTCCCCAGCAATGGCCAGCCTGGAGGTTTGGAGTGCCCATCCCTGGAGGTGCCCGAGGAATTCCTGGAGGTGGCACTCAGAGCTCTGGGCTGGGACAAGGTGGGGATTGAGCACAGCTGATCTTTGGAGGTCTTTTCCAACCTCAATGGACCTGCACCTACACAACTCTGCTGTTCCATCCCTTCCTGTGAGACCTGTGTCCATCAAGAAACAGCTGACAGGATGGGGGTACCAAGTGTTCAGCAAAAGAAAATAAAATTTGAATAAAAGTGCTGCATCTTTTTATAGTCAGTTATGGATCATCTTAACTGCAGCTATCCCAAACTCCTCCAAAACCAGTCTAACTTGTGATATTTTAACTCAGAAAATTCACTTTTACCCCACTAAGTCCCACAGTCCAGCAGAAGGAGCACTGCACACGCCCTCACCAGTGTGGGACTCCAGCCAGGCAGCACCAGCAACACAAAAGAGACTGGTGAGAGCAGAGGCTTGGAGAACTGATTTTTTTCCTCCAGTGACAGGAGATTTTTTGTGCTCTAGTTTTACTCTTTAATGAGTGTAATACCAGCCCCTTGATCCATAATATAAGAGCACAATTTAGAGGCTGGACCTCAAACAGCCAAAGCATCACTGCCCTGAGAAAAGGGCCTGCAAGAATCTCAGTGCCTCCAATAATTTAAATCTGGGGTTCTGGTCACACCACAACTTCCAGAATTCAGTGCTTTGTATTATCTCAGAGCTAGCATTGGACACATGGTGTCACAGCAGATAGAACACTCTGATTCCTGTGCACACCAACACCACCCACCTCACAGCCTGTGGCAAATACAAACATTGAACTCTGAGATCTGCTTGAGATACAGAACCCCAGTAACCCCAGTGAGCCAAGCAGGGCTGACGAGGAGCATTAGTGACCCTCTGAAGCAGCATCTTTGCTGCTACAGCACAAACCCATTAAATGCATTCTGGAGCTCCCAGCCCCTTCCAGCTTTAGTGCAGCCCAGGCTGCATCAGATTCCCAGGCACAGCATAACCAGCACTGCAATTCCCTCCAATTTAATGCCAAAAATCCCACCTAGGAAAGAAATCATAACTCGTAACTATTATTTGCAGTGACATCCTCCTTTTCACTCTAAGCACTGTTCTTTAAACATTTCTAAACTTTTCCTATTCCTTCCCTGTGCCTTGATATGAATTTTCCTGTCACTGAAGGCTGTACACAAAGAGAGACACAGACACTGAGCACAAAGATATCAGGAAGTGGTTTTCCTAGCAACAGTAATCATCTGAGAGATCCCAGAACATCCTTCCTATTCATGCAGCATTTTGTGTTTTGAATAGTGCTGACAGGTGAAGTGGATTCATAGTATTTAATACAAAAAATATTGCTGTGGATGGGAATGGCACAAAAGCAAAAATATCCACACTATTCATGAGCAGATGAATTCAGTGTTTTCATAACGTTCCAGATTATTCGCTGAGGCACAGTTTCCAAAGCAGAGACTTTCCCCTTCCCACAGAATGAATATTCTGGCAGAGCAGAATCCCCAGGTGTTTCACCAGCCCCGACCTTGCATCTCCCAGCCCCTCTCACCCAGGGTGTCACACGGGACCCTCACACCCTTCCCTGCATCCCAGCAGCTCCTTCCTGCTCTGGGATTCCCATCTCCTCCCATCTCCTCCCATCACAAGGATGTGCAGACCTCCAAAGCTGCTGCAGCAAGCCCCTTGCTGCCAGGGAGACTCAGGTTTTCCTCTCACATCCCAGAATTTGAGGTCAAACCTGTCCTTCCAGAAAGTCCTGAGCAAGCTGGGGACCTTCCACGGGCTGGGCTCAGGTTCTGTGCCCAACACAGCCCCAGATGTGACCCTGAATTTGGGTGACTGGAGGGATCTGAGGCAGAACAGGCAGCAGGTATCGTGCAGGGGATGCAGCTGTTCTGCAAAACTAACAAAAAGTCCCCAGATTGTTGTTACCCTGCAGGGCAGATCAGATCCCATGAAACAACTGGGATTGTGCAAGTTCATGAGCAAGGACCCCGAGCAATCCAGTGCCCCTCTCCCAGCGTGGGACATTAACACCCACCAGGGTTTTGTTCCCTCAGCTCTTTGCCCTCCCATTTGGACAAAATCCCCCTCCAGATTTCTGTCATCTCGTGGGAAACCCAACACATTCATCATCTTCCTGGGCCACACCTCAATTGTTCTCCTGCTGCTTCTCCTTCCCTGCCCACCAAAACGTGCCTTCCACCAGAGTTTCCCAACCCTATGGATTCCCCAGCTGCCTCCCAGTCTGCTCCCATGGACTGACTCACTCTTCAGAACTCTGTAAATCTGTTTTTTCCTGAAGGCCTTTTCAGTTTGCACAAGTTCAATGGATTAATTATTGCCATTCCCTCCAGGAAATCATCCAGTCTCTCCAGAAACCCATCTCATCCTGGCCTTAACCTTCCTTGCACTGATTTTTTAGGCTGTCAGGGTATTAAAGTCCTTTCTCCCTACACCTGCATCCCAGAATATGTAACAGGAACATCAACAAATCCTTGGCTACAGGCACGCCAGAGGATGGGGCTGATTACCTGAGCAGTTACTGGTGGGGATTTTTATGCACCAAAAGTAATAATAAATTAAATTGAAAGGGATAAATTCAGAACAGATGTGAACAGGTATAACTAATGGGGGTGTCAGAGGAAATTAAACACTGACAAACAGTGGGGTGAATTACAGTGTCAGGGTGAGGGGATTTTAAAGGGACATCAGCAGGGAGCCTGCGTGGGGGTGGCACTGGGAGTTTCCTGCAATGGCAACACGCAGGGTATGGATTGTAAATATGTGATAGGAGGGTGTGAGATAGCACGAGATTAATCAGCTTCCTTCTGCTCTCTGGAGCCTTTCCTTTGGATCTTTTTTCTCTGGCTTCCCTCTGCCTTTGGCAGTTGATGCCCTCTTTGTATCAATTGAGGCAAGGGCTGCTGCTCCAGTGCAATCTGCACCTGCTCTGCACCACTGCCAGCCCTCCTGCGTGAGGTGTCCTCACAGGGCAGAAAAATGCAAACCCCAAGGAGCCTTCTAACTTCCCTCTGTGGAGAATGCTTCCCCACCCTTAAAAAAATTCTTTATTAAAATTAAAATATTTTGAGGGCGAATCCCATAAAAAGTGATATTAAAATTCTCAAGTTGCAAGTACTTCATAACCTTCTAGAAATACTCAGTGATATTTAAAAACCCCAAATCCTTCATGGCTTCAAAAATGCCAAGGAAAGGAATGCTAAATTCCAACCAAATCTGCTTCCTGCATCTCACCAACAGCTTGAGTATCTATAATGAGCTACAATAAATCTTCCAATTGAAGCACTAATTAACTTTGGAGTTGCTTGTCTCATTATGAATCCAAGTTTCATGGCAGTAGCCACCTCCAGGAACTGTCCCATGGACTTTTTTTAACCATGGCAGCATTAAATATCTTTCTTTTCAAGGACAAGGTGACACATGCAGGCAGCCAGGCCCATTCCACGCTCGTGTCCAATCTGCCTGTGGAGGGTTTGGCCTTGGAGCAGGGAGGAGAAGGTGACTTGGAGCACTGAGACATTTGTGGAGCCAGAGCTCTGCTCAAACTCCAGAGCAAGCAGCCCTGCAGTTCTGCTGACTGCAGGAATTAGTCACCACTTCATGTACGAGTGGGAAATGACATTACCCTGTACTTTGAGGAGCTCAAAGTTAATTTAAAAGAATCCTCCAGCAGCAGCAGCACCAGTAAAAGCCCCTGGAAATCCCTGTGCCAGCCCCTCTGGAAGGACAAACCCACAGCGACAGCTCTGCTGAGAGATTCCCCTGCAACAGGGCATCTCAAACAGGGAAAAAGGCACCTCAGCTCAAACCAGAACCAGCTTAACCCAGGATGAGATGCTGCTGATGGAAGCTGGGAAGAAGAAGAAGGGACAGAGGATCAGATCTTAAATGCACAGGAAACCTGTAGTGACAAAAGCTCCAAGAGCCCAGATGAAAATGCTCATCAGAGACACCGGGAAATCCTTCCCTGGGAGGGTGGGCAGGCCCTGGCACAGCGTGCCCAGAGCAGCTGGGGCTGCCCCTGGATCCCTGGCAGTGCCCAAGGCCAGGCTGGACACTGAGAGCAGCCTGGGACAGTGGGAGGTGTCCCTGCCCATGGCAGGGGTGGGATGGATGATGTGTAAGGTCCCTCCCAACCCAACCCATTCAGCGATTCCCAGAAAAGTTGCAGCGCTCCCAGCACAGCAAATGAGAATTGTTGGTGTCGTGGCAGGGATGGAGCTGCACTGGTGCTGCAGCAGCCCCGCTCGAGGAGCAGAGTGTTGCTAGGCTGGAGCTGGAGCTGCAGCACGCTGGGAACGTGGCTATTTCTGACCTTTTAGGAATCTCACCCCACGTTAATATCCCACCCCAGCTCCACCACACAGTCGCTGCAACTTTACCAGGAAACAGCAGCGCTGCAGCCGGGGCACCTCCGTGCGCCAGCCCTGCCCCATGCAGCGCCGAGCCGTGCCCTGGCTGGCACCCGTGGGATGGGATGGGATGGGATATCCCCGGGGGGCTGCCCTGCACACAGAGGGGGCTGCAGCCCCTGGGAAGGGGAGCCTTGGCTGCTTTTGGGTGTCTGAGTGGGAGGGGACGCGGTGAGATTCCCGGCACAGCTGGCGTCAGTCGCGCTCCATCGTCCCCAGCCCTGCGCAGTGACGGACCAGGGGCTGGGGACGGGACCCTGCTGCCTGTGCCACAGCAGCATCCCACGGGCGTTTGGGAACATCCAGCCTGAGGTTAGAGTGAGATCCTCTCTCACGTAACAGACCACTGCAAGAATGAATGTGACTGCTTTCCCCGCGTGTCAGCACCAAGGAGATCGGCGGTGCTGCGGTTCCAGGGAGTTTTTGGTCCTCAAAGGACAATGCACCGTAAATCGCCTCTTAACACAAATAACCTTGGAAACAAAGGATTTCAGTGCAATTTCTGCCACACGTTGCTTGAGAAGCTAAGACATAAGACACAAGAATATCATCTCAAATCACATTTCTGATCAATAAACACCTTTGCAGAAGCCTGCCAGGGTCAGCAGACACATGGACCTGTGCTTTTATTATTAAACAAGTTGGCAAGAGCTGAAAGGTTAGCACTTAACAAAAAAATAAAAATCTTTCATTTAATAAAATGGTGTGGATGTTTCTTGGTTCAATATTTATTATTTCATCTGTCTCCAGATTGGAACGATGAGTATTTGGATAAAATGATTTAAATGCTCAGCTTTACATTAGCCTCTGTGTCCTGCCCACTTCTAAAACTCCAAAGCAGCCTCTTGCACAAACATTTTTCTATAAATCAGAGAAACAGCACTGACTTCTCAAGCAGGTAGCTCATGGAGGGGCTACTTTCCCCAATTAGTAAGAATTAAGCATTAAAAGAGAACTTAATCCATCTAAAGGTAGTCAGAAAGCACACAACTCCTTCCTTTCTTCCTTTTCTCTCCCCTCATCCTCAAATTTTAATGTAAAATAAAGTCAATCCACACAAATTACATTTCTGACTACACAAAACAGCTCCTGCAGAGCAGACCTACCACTGAAACACAGAAAAGTGTCTTGGAACATATCGAGCATCTCCTCCCAGGCCACACAAAGAGAGTTGGGATTTCAGTACATAAATTTCTCAGGTTCCACAGAAATAAACCACTGTCTATTTTTAAAAATTCTATTATCTCCTGGAGGTCTAAAGGGTAAAATCGAGCAAGTGCAGCAACATGTGGTACAAACCAACCTGTGGAATAGAAAATCTCACAAATACAGCAGCAGCTTCTGCTGCACTCTCCTGCTCCCATCAGAGCCCCTTTCCCCAGCACATCCAGCCCTGTGCAATGCCCATCCACTTCCTT
This sequence comes from Rhipidura dahli, assembly GCA_013399225.1. Taxonomy (NCBI): domain Eukaryota; kingdom Metazoa; phylum Chordata; class Aves; order Passeriformes; family Rhipiduridae; genus Rhipidura; species Rhipidura dahli. The sequence goes on from VXAC01006219.1 coordinate 1,594,352, forward strand.
TCTCCAAGTTCAGACATCCAGAGAAATAAATGCCTGATTTTCTTAGCATGAAGCAGAGGGAAAAAAAAAAAAATCAGCTGCATGAACTTGGAAGCAAGCTCCACTGGCACCATTGCTTTTAGCAAGATGCTATCTGACATCTTTTGGCTGAACAAGTCCCTTTTGTGGGGAGGATTGTACAGCAAATATTTCTGAGTAGCATAATGTTTGTTGGATATTGCTCTGTTAGGGCAGCTTGTGTTTTCACTCTATTCTGCTTTTGTATGCGAGGGTGTGGAATTTGTTAATCTAAATAAAACTCAAAATAGACAGCATGGCTTAAAGAGCTGCTGACGCCTGGTGGGAAATTTTGAAAGAGTTCTGTGTGTCAGGAAGCAATCCTGTGCAGGAGCATCTCCAGGCTCTGCTCCCGGGCTGCAGAGCAGGAGCCTCCCAAGGACTGCAGGGGGCTGCGAGCTGGGAGCTCAGAGCACTTCCAGGGCAGCAACTCTGTGATTTGCCCTGTGGGGGTTTGCACCCATCCTGCTCCCTGGCCATGTCCCAGGGCAGGGAGGCAGGGATGCAGGGTGCAGGGATGCAGGGATGCAGGGAGGCAGGGATGCAGGGATGCAGGGATGCAGGGTGCAGGGATGCAGGGAGGCAGGGATGCAGGGTGCAGGGTTGTAGGGTGCAGGGATGCAGGGATGCAGGGAGGCAGGGATGCAGGGTGCAGGGTTGTAGGGTGCAGGGATGCAGGGATGCAGGGTGCAGGGATGCAGGGTGCAGGGATGTAGGGTGCAGGGATGCAGGGATGCAGGGTGCAGGGATGCAGGGGTGCAGGGTGCAGCACCCTTGGGTTTACTGCTCCCAGTCACTCCTCAGGCTGCAGGTGGGATGGTGAGTGCTGGAGCTGTTCTGCTCTCAGCATTTCTGGGCAGAACCCCACAGCAAGCCCCTGCCCTGCCCCTCAGCACCCAGCACAGCTGCACTCCACAGTTCTGGCTCCTTTTTTGGATGGGCAGCACCTTCACCCTCACACTGGAGAAGTTCCTGCAGAAAGCAAACTCCGTTTTTCCCTTGAGAGTGGAGTCCCTTATCCACGTGCATCCCCAGTAAAGGGAATTTTATCCCTACATAACATTGGAGAGCTCTCCCCACTCAGCCTTCTGCTGTTATCAGGTTTGTTCCTGTAAGTTTCCCATTATCTCACCTTTTCTTGTTGCCACTTGCACTCCCTCTCACTGCATCTCTGCCCTCAGGTGGGGATCAGCTGGAGCCTCACCAGCAGCCCCCTCCAGACCAGTCTGTACCAATGGAGAGATGCCCACAGAACTGCCTTACCTGTGCTCTGTAACAGAGCAGGCACCTGGGCTCTGCTCAGCTTAAAACAACCCAGCACTGCATTTGCTGATTTCAAGGCAGAGGTTTGGTCTTTGCTCAAACCTCCAAGGTGGCATCTAAAACCATGAGTTATCTGAAACTGGTTATCAAGAATTACTGAAAGAAGTCATTGTGTGCCCTTTCTGACTGAAGCTGCAAATCCTTCACCAGCTTCCACAAGGAAATTCAGATCCCAGCAGCTCAAGTTCTGCAGCAGAGGTATTTTAAGTTTTAGAAAAAATTTACAGGGGTTAGTCTGAATCTACATTAATTTTTCCAGTTAATCCATCAGTATAAACTTGATTTCTTCCTCATCATGGTCTCATACTTCAGCAAATGTTACAATAGGGTGGGAACAGTCACCAAAATGGGTCCTACCTGATGCTTCTGAGCCATGCAGGGTTTTGTAAGGCTGGAAAGCCCCCATGTGCACAACAATATTTCCTCACTGGTCCTCCAAACACTGAAAATCCCTGTTTATTCCACATGATCACTAAATGGTGGCAGCAAACAAGAATTTCTGCAGAGTTCCTCCTTTAAATCTGATTACTGCAATCCATCCTCTCATTCTTGGAGGAACTGGAAATGTGTCCATTACTCACAGGCAGAGGAGCCAAGCCTACCAAGAATGACTTGGCAAGGACTGAAGATGAATCACAGCACATCTCTTCTTCAGGAGCCCATTGTGAATGAAATTAGCTAATTTTTTTAAAAAATACATTTGTTTCCAGCATGCAAAGATCAAGAGAAAAAGAGAATGAACCTGGAAATGTTCAGGAGCTCCCCTGTGCTGGGTCCTGTAATTTGGGTGGGCTGGTACAGGGAGTACTCAGAGAAATCAGTTTATTCACTCTGAGTACCACCTGGGGACACCTGCAAACTGGGGGATTTCGGGCTTGTTTACTTTTTAAAACATGAGGGAAAGGTTGAGGTAAATCACTTACTAAAATAGAACTGAACTGATCTGGGCTGTCACCCCCAGTGCCAGACAATCCACTGAGAACTATTGGTTTTAATTGAGAAAATTAATTTCTAATTGAAGGCACTTTAACTTGTCAGCCCACCTGAGCAGAGACTTGAAATTCTGTGAGATTCCTCCATCTAAAAGCCATTGTCTTTGGAATCCTCCTCATTTTCTTCCTGTTTAAGTCACCTGGATCAGCTGTGTGCCAGCTCACACTGCTGCCTGGCATTCCAAGCTGAATCAAGACTTTGGGGCCAATTCTCATCTTTTTTTTTTCTTTGTTGTTGTTGCTCCTTCTTTCTATTCCTCCAGCTGAGCTGGGTCTGGTGGAGTGTTACACTCAGACTGGTGTGAGGCAGACTCTGGGGCACTAATCTGGATTTTATGAACAGGTCCAAGTGAGAAAAAGCTCTGCCTGTGAAACCTGTCCTGCCACTCACCAGATCTCAATTCCTTTCAGCTCTCCAGCCCCAGACCTCATCCCATCACAAAAACAGAGCGAGGAGAGCTCTGGGAAGCTGATTGCAAGAGCTGCCACTGTGAGAGCTTCCTTCAGTAGAAAGGATTAGAGCGTCCTCAAAATGTCAATCAGATATCAAAGATACATGAAGATTGAAAAATAAAATGTACCATTTATAAAAATAAGTCTCTGGGAGACACACTTAAAAGAACCTAAGAGAAATGTGTCCCCAAAATAAACACAATCCACTGCCCAACTTCATTATTTCCACTGATAAAACTCCAAGCACTGCAACCCATGTAATAAACAAACCCACTAAATCCTCATTAATATCCAATTTCCATTTGCCATGAGTAAGTGTCTCCCACAGCTGATCTGAGCTCATCCCTCCCACCACCACCCAGGTTCCTACACACCCAGGAAGGGACACAACTCTCCCAGCCAGGAAAGTGCTGCTGCTCTTGCACAGGAGCTGCTCCAACCCCCAGCCCAGCCCAGCCCCTGAGCCTGCTGAGTTTTCTGTTGTTTGGGTTTTAATTCACTTTCCTAAGATTGCTTTTCATTCACTGGGTGACAGGTAGTTATTTGTTTGCAGGGTTCCATTTGACATTTATTGTTAGTGTAAAACACTAATAACAATAATTAGTGCCTTTTTAGAGTTGTCTGAGGTTTTAGTGCTGGTGCATTGTTAATGTAAAACATCCCGGTGCTGGGCTGTGTACAGGATAGCATGATAGTATTTAAATATAACAAAGGGGCTCATTATACTGCGACCAGATTGCAGTATCTTTGAGCCTCCTGTTAGCAAGCCAAGATTTAACATCCTCTAAACTTGTCTGCAATGCTAATACTTTCTGGAAAAAAAGCGGGGGGAAAAAAGGTACCAAAAAAACCTTAAACAAAACTAAAGCCCAAACAAAAACTAAACAAAAATACACCATTTTTATTCACTTGGAGTTTAAGAGCCAAAGCAATTTTGATGCCAAGAGGATGGAAATAAGTGAGAATAAAGATGAATCCTACAACTGCTTTTAGAACCTCAAGGTAACTCAGGACATACCTGAGCAGCCACATCTTCAAGTTTGGGAACAGATCATTCCAAACCCCCTCAGTTACCCCACTTACTCCACCCCGTCTCAGGTCTCAGACAATCATTTTCATAACATGACCAATGAGGCTCTGGACAGTGCTTTCAGAGCATCTCATTAAAGGAGATTTGCAATCCTTGGGTGGATTTGAGCACATTGTCAGACACTCCTTCCTTGGCTGGGTGCTCTTCACGAGCAAATTAAGAAAAGCTTCCCCTGTAGAGATGACTGGATGCAGTTTTTCATATCAGGAATCAATTATAGCTAAAGAAAATAGCCTGTGTTGGTTTGGGTTGCTTGACCTTCCAAGAGAGATTATCTAGACAGTGAAAATAAGGCTACAAGTGGGACTGGCAATGCCTGGCTCGTAGCAAGCTCATTGTATATCTTTTCTCCTGCAGTTCACCTCTAATCAGAGCTGAAAGTTGGAGTCGGCTCTCATTTCTGCTGGGAAAACTCAGGAATGATCTCATCTCCCCAGAACTCTGGTTTTGGACAGATCTTATTCCAGGGAAGATTCAGAAGTCAGATCTGTGCCAGCTGACAGTGCAGAGCCCAGCTCCACCTTTGTCTTCTGACACAGAGCACGAGGGGAGAGAAGGAACGGGAGAGCCTCGAACGGAAGGTCAGATGTAGAGAAGGCAGAGCTGAGATTTAAGTAGCTCAACCCATTAAAAAAATAAATAAATTGTACCACACAATGATTACTTTGAGAAACAAACCTGAAGAGCTGGGGCAGGCTGCAAGGTGAGCTCTTGGCATAGTGACATGAGCAGAAAGACCAAATAACAGGAAGGAAAGGAAGAAAGGGAAAAAAGGAGTAACTGAGCATTTCTTTCTTTCCAGAGCCAGCTCAGCCCAACTTGAGGAAGTAGCATTTATTATGACAAACTGAGTCTAGACAAGATCTGTCAGGTTCAGCTGCAGTGCCTAGCTTTAGGTGCACACGTTTTTACTACAGATTGTAAGCAGAGACATATGAAACGGGAATCTCAACATTGAGCCCTGCTGCATCTTCCAGGCTTCCTGCCTGAACACATTTGCATGAAGTGCTTGTCACTGGAGGATCTTGACAGCCACGGGGCTGAACTGCTCCCCTTTCCCATCTGTGCCTTCTCGAGGCCATTGGGCAGCTCCAACTTCCCAGCCATCAAATGGATCCTTCATTCCAGGAGCTTCGTTTCACTGCTCCAACTGTGGGGGGAATTCAGCAAAGCTTTGGAAAAGCCCTGAGCCAAGCACTTCTGTGGTTCTTCCTCTGCCCAGTCCAGTCAAGGTGGCAGCAGCTTGAGAAGGGAATGAGAGGTGGATTTTTTGGTTGGGGTTTTGCTTCTTTGGATGTTTATTTTCCACCACGTTTGGCCAGTGAAACAAGAGCCTGGAAGGACCCAGGGAAGTCCAGTAGTCTCCAAAGATTGGAGGATGCATGAACATGCAGAAATATTCTTGCAAACTGAGCAGCTGTTGGCATTGCTAAGAAGTCTCAGAAAGGATCACAACTGATACCTTTAAAATATTTTCCAGAGGAAAAAGCAGGAATTACCAGGACTTGTCAATAAAAAGAGTTTAGGTTAAGGTGGTTTTCTGTAACACTCAACTTGGAATTCCTTGTTTAAAACTCAAGTTCAAAGTGAAAAGGGAAAAAAAAAGGGTAAAGCCTACATGGAGTATTTGGCTAAGAAATCAACATTACTTTCTGAAAAATTTGGATATGGACTTCTTAACCTTGATTCTGCTATGAAAATGCTTAGTAAACCTGGAAAGCTCAGTCAGCTTTAACTGGGGCCTAACAAGTTTGGGATGAAGTTTGTTCTCCATGGTTCTAAACATCCAGCCAGATCTGCAGCTGACAAGAACAGGAGCAAAATCTTTGGGGAAAGAAAAAAAAAAAAAAGATAAAGCCAAAATCTGCTGAAATCTGTTTTGATTCTGTGACCCAGATACCAGCAGGGAAATAACAAACGTTTGCTGTATGTTACACTTGGCTTTCTATCGCAGAGCTGAGCCTCAAATGACTCCAGAGCATCCATTTGCTGGATTAGAAACTTTCTCAGAAAGCATCAGAAGCCAGGATGTTCCCACTGATGGGCTTGTCTTTAAAAACAGAGCCCTACAGAGGGTGAAAATTCCTGTTTATAAATGGGCAAATTCCATAGTTTCTACCAGAAAAAAATATTAAAAGATCCAAAGATAAAAATGGCACCAAGATAAAAAAAAAATTCAGCATCTATATTTTCCTTGTTAATATTGTACCTATTAGAAAAAACTTTGGAAAAACTAAGAATATTCTGAGAGGATTCTCTCCCCCTCACATGCTTTTTTTATTTCTACAGGCTCCAAGCTCTTGCTTTCTATCCCCTTCAAGTCAGCAAATCCTGAAAAAGTACAAACCAGATTTTCACAAAAACTGGAAAATTTTGTCAAAAGTTTTCTAACTCTCAGTTGAAAGCCTTTCCCCTGAAGCTGAACATTTTTTGCATCTTAGGCTCTCACAGCATTATGGAATAATCCATGGGATGAGGTTGTACCCCCAGCCCTGACTCCACCTGACGGTGCCCATCTGCTCAGGGGAGGAAATCCTGGGCTTTCCCAAAGTTTCCTCTATTTCCCAACCCTCCTTCCCCCCACTTCAAGCTCCACAAAATAATTTCCTCAGCCTCCTGAGTGACCCATAAGTGGTTTCCAGCACCCTGCACACGGGATGTGATGCAGCAGGACGTGATTGATGCAGCCTGACCTGACATGTCAGGACGCTGCTTGTCACACGTGGAATTCAGCAAGAAAAATGGAATAAGCAACCTTGACATGTTCATAATAACTGAGGGTTTCTCCTCTCCTCATTATCTCCATGTTCTCCAGCATTTACCACACAAATGCTGTCACCCTAAGACAGCAGCTCACCTGCTCTTGAAGCAACATTTGGACTCTGATCCCAAAATCTTTACAGGCCGTTTTCTTCCCCATGAATTTTTTTTTTTAGAGCAAAGATCGAAGACTTAAATTGCAGGTTTGCCACCACCTAACACAAAACAGGGTGCACATCCCATCCCTCCTGCAAAGCAGGCAATGAAAGCAGCTTGTCACACCTCTGGGGACCAGCAGGGACCTTCCACACCGAGGTGCTAAAAGCTGAGCCAGTGCTAATGACTCGCTCAGAGTTTCCTTTGAGCTGGTGCTGGACTCCTTTCCTCGAGTTTCTATTTAAAAGGCAAGGAGAACAGCTGGAAATCAAGCTTATGCAGGGCTTACCTGCAGTTCTAACCTGCTGTGTACTACAAGGCTGCAGACTGGCATTACCAATGTCTGCTTTATGGCTGTTCTGATCCTTACACGCTATTTTTATCAATAAAAAGTGATAAAGGTCCTACAGCACCTCACAGGCAGCTGTAAAAGCCATTACATACTTATTTTCCCAGGACATTTTTTCCTTGGCACTTCATTTAAAGTATAAGACTCCAAGAGGAGCCTACAGAAATATTCTCATTCTTCAGAAAGTGTCCGGGGCTCCCTGCCCTGCTTCTCACAGCAGCCTCTGAGGGGCTTCAGCAATGTCAGTGGAAGCTCTATCGGATCAGGAGCCAGACAGAGCAATCAGATCCCAGGTTATTTCACACTCAAGTCAGCATATGGGAGAGAAGGTAAAGGTTAGTTGGCATGTTAATAAAAATGACTTGAAACAATTCCAGTTGGTGTCACTTTCAAGTAGAAGGATATTCTCCAAATGGCAGAGTTGTCAGCAAATGCTGGATAAGGCCCAATCTTCAGGTGTTTCCAATATCCTCCTCAAGCTGCAGACAGACAGCAGCACCCCCAGGTTTTAACTGATGCTGGACAAATCCCCAAATTCCTTCCTGGCAATTCCTGCATCCTCACCAAGGGACAGCTCATTTCTCTCTAGGGTCTACCAGCATTGCAGGAGACAGGGCAAGCAGGTTCCCATGAAAACCCTTCTGTCCAAGGCTCTCTACATTTCCTTACCCTTTTTATGTTGCTATGCCCATTACTAGTCGCTTAAAGCATTTCTGTCCCCACAGAAGAGGCTGCATTCTTTCTTCCTATAAATAATATCCAGAAACAGCTGCCATCACTCTGAACTCATTAAAAAAAAGCCCCAAAATATCACAAAACCCAATCACAACCTATGACTTGCCCAAGAACTACTTGGTCTGAGGAGGAAAATGGGAAACAACTGGAAAGAGGCCTCTATGAAATGCCACAGTGGGAGGGCCCAGCAGAGCAGGCTCCAGATTGGCACCACTCTGAAGTGGCAGCTTTTACTCCAAGAGATAAACTAAATCAGTTATGGCTATACCAGATTTGCTCTGTTGCTGGAGCTCAAACAGCCCAGCAAAAAAAAAAAAAAAAAAAAAAAAAAAAAAAAAAAGGAAAAAGGGGAAAAAAAAAAAAAAAAAAAAAAGGTATCAGGTGATAAAGAAGTGAAAAGCTCCCTGGAAGTATGAACAGGCAAGGACAAACTTGAACTGTATTCTAGCAAACACACACCTCTGTGGCCAGCTAATATTTCGAACATCAATTAGCAGTGCTGTCTCCAGAGCAGCAGTTGTTGACTTTGAAGACTGGAGGGGATATTGTTCAGCAGCGCAGCTCCTGTGTGATAAACCCAGCAGAGGCAGCCCCAGAAGGGTCTGATCCGAGCCTATTTGACTTTTAGATCAAACCAATCTGGCTAAAACGCTCTGAGAGGCAGTCTAATGGCTTTTCTTGGCTGGACAATGTTATCATGAGCAAATACCCACACAAAGGAGGGGGCAGGCTCCAGCTCCGGGCTGGGAGCGGGAATGGTTTGAGCCACGCTCAGGTTTGGCTCCCTGTCCCTGGCATTGAGCTCAGCAGGGTTTCACAGCACTCACCAAGCCCAGAACACGTGAGCTGGCCAGTAATCACCTGCAGCATGGAAGGGTGTCTGATATGGACACGACTGTGGGGCTGGGGTGGGCGAGTCAAGGTCTGTTCGCTTTGCTCAGAGCTGCATTTCCTCTGGGAGCCAACGCAGAGTGAAAGCCACACAAAATCCAAACACTGACAGCCTCAAACTGCTCAAGTCTTCTTCAAGTTCAAGTAAAGAGCGAATTCACACCAACCAAAGACTCATTTTAGTGAAAGTTTTCGTGACAGATTCACCTACATGAAGCCACGTATTTAATTTTCACCACTAGTCTCAGAAAATCCTAAAGCAGCAGGTAGGGAAGGACAAATAAAAGCTACTCAGACATGAAACTTGATAAGATATTTTATAGACAAATAACTTCCATCTTGAGAGGAAACCCTGCCATTTTAAACCCACATTTGGTTTCTTTATTGTACTAATTTCAAGCTTGGTAAAATCCCTTTTTCTCCCCCCAGTAATTTTTGTTACACTGTCTTATGGGAGGATAGAGTTAAAAAACCCCAACAAATTACAGCAGGAAAGCAGCTCCCCACCTTTTTAAGTGCCACAGCTTTGCAAAGAGAAGCTTTTATATCCTGTGTAGTAACTGTTAGCAGTTTGTGACATTTCTAGTCTGTCCAGGGTGTAACTAGTACATGACAGGTCAAGTCTGTCACCTTCATAAAAGCAAAGAACATCTACACTGGCACACTACACTGGGGAGTCCCTCTGAGAATTACCAATGTCACACCAAATATCATCAGCAAAATTTATCTCCTCTTCATCCCTGCCATTTGGAGGAGCTTCCAAAAATTCAGATTATATTTACATGAAGACACCTTTTCTCCTTACTCCTGTAAACTGAGTGCCATAAACCAAAGCTTGAATCCAGGAGATTTAATTTGTCCTTGTGGCATGTCTAATTAAAATACAGCTCTCTTTGGGGAATACCTGCAAAATTAAGCTTATTGTTGTCATTGTAATTAATTAAATATCATCATATGCTTGCTCTTAAAAAATGATCGGTCTTCAGATTTTGATGCTCCCTCATAAAGTAAATGGTGAAATAAAGATGACTGAATTGCAAGCAGATGAATTAATGATTAGCCAAGAATTCTTTAGATTGAATTCTGTAACATCAGTGGAAAACCCTGGCACACTGGACTCTACTTTGGGTTCACACGAAGATAGTGCTTGGATTAGGGAACTCTGTTCAGAGGGAGTTGGATAAACCAGGAGGGAGGAGAGGAAGTTCAGTCATCCTCATGTAGCTGCTCAAGGGTTTAGCAAGAAAACAACCCGAATTATGGGCCCATCCCCAACACATCAGGTGGCTTTATCCTAAATAAGAAATGGCACAAAAATCAAGGGATCATTGCAAGGGAGATGGAGGATATTAACCATGGGCCAAACCGAGGGTGAGGCAGAGCCCTGGAGTCCTTTCCAACCCAGTGCCAGCACTCACACAGCACACACAGCGTGGGAGATGCTCTTCCTGATGTGTTGGATGCTTTGCCAATGCATTTCCTTCCCTTCCTCCTGTCTCAGCCCCAGCAGGTCCCTTGTTCTGGCAGGTGCAGGATCGTGGGCTCCGTGGCCAGATGGGCAGCCCCAGGACTCCTCCCGTGGCAGCAATTTGCCAGAGGTTTTTCTTGTAGCCCTTGACCTGCTGCAAAACTCCTGGCTCCAAAGGAGCCCAATTCCCAGCCTCAGACCTTGCCCATCATTGCTATTGTTCAGTGAAACAATAGAAAACAAAGGAAAAAAAAAAAGGATTGATTTGGAGGAAAGATTCTATTTATTTAATAATAAGGCAGAAGAAGAAGGATATTTAGAGCTACCCTAAAAGATCAATTCCCTAAATCTTTGGTTTCTAATATAATTTACAATGACAGTTGAATGTTCCAGAAACGTTAATCAGTTATTCAAATGCATTTGTTGGGCATTAATACAGAGCTGGCCTTTGCTGTGGATAATGTCAGCTGGAGCTATTTCAGGGAGCAGCATCCCCCTGCCAATCCCTGTGTAGGGCACTGCCTTGCACAGCCCAGGTTCCCACCAAGAACATCCCTCTGCAAGTGGGGGAAGCCACGGGCTCTTCCTTCATTCCACGTTCTGTTCCTGCCTCAGTGGAGCCTCAGCCCAACCTGGGTACAATATTTATTCCTCAGAGGCACAGGCCCCGTGTCTGCTGTCACCATCTACAGCCACCCAGCCTTGGGGACAGCTCTGTGGTGGCCCTGGAGCCCTTCACAAGTTCTCCCTCAAATCCAAGCCCTGCTCAGGTGCTTGCTGACCAAACCCTGTTCTGCAAGTGCCAGACTGGATCCCAAGCCAACCCTTCCTGTGGTTACATCACCTACTTATCACTTAAAACATCCTGAGGCAGGCTCTTCAACAGCAAAGCTGTTTAAAGGCGTTTGTTCCCTAGTTTAAGATTTATTTGGCTGGGCAGGACACTCCCTGGCACCAGCTCACACCACGGGTCTGCCCTCCTGGGACAAGCTCATCCCCTAAAGGGCCAGAGCTCCAGAGTGTCAGTGCTGAACCACGCAGGCCAAGGCTTCCCAGGGCCATGTATGACACCAGATATATGTTTAAAATATCAATAATTGAAAGGATGCTCTGTGTAGCCACAGCAACCTGCTCTTTAGGACGTTTCATGCCTCAGATCCTCTTACACAGTGATTTCCATGGGGAAACAGCTACAGACTTGTGCTTGTTGTCCAGCCAGCACAAGAAACGCTGAATGCCCTGTCATGGGATCTTCCAAAGCACCCAGGGAAGGCCTAACTCTGCTCCCAAGGACTCCACTGGAGAATAAGACCAATATTTAGTGCCTCTACAAAGTCTTGTGGGTGTTATCAGTGTTACAGTCCCTGGGTTCAACCTTCCCCTCACTTGTTTCACACCCCAAGAAATGTCCTCACAGAGCAATGGCTTGCAGAATTATCTCCTCCATTACTTATTCGAGCAGATAATCTAAAATACATTACTAACATGCACCAATATTGCATGTGTTAGAAAGTTAACACGTGTTTTTCCTTCTAACCTTAGTTTTACCTCATCTTCCTGCCCCCCATGGCACCAGGGCTGGGGATCAAAGCATCAAAGGGGAGTCAGGAAATGAGGCTTTTGCCCCTTGTTCTGTTGTAGGAGTATTGCTTTGCTATTGATTATGCCCTGAAGCTGCTTGTAAGGTTACAGAGATTCTCTGGTGGCACCTGTGGCTTAAGCACCCCTCCACTGACAGCTCACTGTGCTTCCAGGTCCCCTCCACTCTGCTTACTGCTGTGGCTGCAGGGCACTCCAGATAACACAAAAGCACCTTTTTCCCCCCACATCCTTCTGGCCAGGTCATTCTTCAGCCAGGCCATCCTGTAAATCTGCTTTCCCAGCACAGCTCCACACGCAGCCATGGGGTACCAGAGCAGGGCACCAGGGATGTAACACAAGCACAGGAGCTGGGGAAGGCATGGGATCCCTCTGTGACCTGCCACAGTCTGTGACCCAGTGGCCCTGAGCACCCCGTTGCACACAGGGAGCAGGCAGGTAAACCAGAGCCCCAGCTTGTTTTAGCTCCTTTAACTCCCACCTTTTCTCCTGGTATTGATATCTTTAAAAGAGCAGTGAGAGTAGCATTAAATCTCTGTTCCATTTTTTCTCATTGTTGGTTCAATGGGCTGTTAGTTAAAACACACAAAAGAAAGGAAGGCTGCCTGACTTGAGACCTGCTGAAGAGGCTTTGCTTGCACTGCCTGCATTTCTTTGTTTATCTGCCTGCATTGTTTTGCTTCAATAGTTATATTTAGAGCATTCATAAAAAGGATGAAATGGGGTGGGCTTTTTTCAAGAAGCTGTGGCTACAGCTAAGTTCTACTGAGCTCTGCAAACAAAGAACTGAGCAAACAAAATAAAAAAAGCAAGGCAGGAGCTGGGGACTCCTGCCCCAGCCTGAGCACAGGGAGATGGCCTTGGGTGGATGCTGAACAGGTGAGGGGAGCACGACAAAGGACGGCTGCAAGAGGTGGGCTGGGCAGCCCCTGCTCCTGACAGGTTTATTTTAATGCTCCTCTGGCTAAGTTTGCTCAGTTGGAGGGCATTTCACGTGGAAGTGGATATACAAACAAGGGGCTGTAAGAGGATGATGATTATTTTGCATTTGCACTTTACAGGCATGACTGAATTATTCCTCCCAACACTGCTGTGACAATGAAGGTGTAGCTCAGGACACAGCCAAGAGCTCAGCCATAAATCCCAAGCTTATACACAACCTCAGCTCCTCACTCTCACCATCTCTACCAACATTCTCCCCCATCAGCTGTGTAAAAGTTGGAAAGGGAGATGCACATTTTCAGCAGCCTTATTTTCCCTGAAGTTTCTCAGTTGGAGCTGGTGGATGCACAAATAAGCTGGAATAGCTCAACTGGAAACTCCAAGTGCCAGCAGAGACACAGGCACAGAGATTGAGCCCTGACTCAAGCAGGGATGACTTACAGGCTGCAACAGGAGCTGGCTGCTGGGGGTTGAGGCCTTTTTACCCTTCCACCAGCACATCCTCATCAGAGTTCACCCCCATTCCCCCCAAAAAGGGGTTATGCTCAAAGTTATTCATGTAAAAAAACAAACAGCTCTTTGCAAGTGTTTAAATTTCTGCCCCAGTATTTATGAACCCACCCTCACGCTGACTTATGCTCCAATAAGGTGTCCAGGGAAGCTGAGCAGTACACAATTGTTCTAAGGAGAACGGTGCCTTATTGCTGAGCTCAATTTGCATCAGAGAACAATCAAAGGGCTTTTATGGGAGTCATTACTACAGACACACAGTGAGCGCTGGGTCTGGAGTTAAAGCTCTGCAGCATTTGTCACCTCGAGGGAAGACATTAAAAAATATACAGGTAATGAAACTGAAGCATAACAGGTTAATAATTAAGATGGCACAGACCTCTCCGTGCTGGAGCAGGAACAAAAAGGCAGCACAAATCATCCACGACAACGTGGCAAGCAGGAACCCTGTGAAACCACAGGTGGGACAGGGGCAGGAATTCCAGGCTGGGGGTTTCTTCCCCACCAGGACATGTCAATATTTTTGCAGTTTTCAGAGACAAGATTTGTGACAGGTTTATCATTCTCAGCTACCTCAGGCCTGTGGTGTCTTTCCCTCCTCCCCTCCCAGACACACACTTGTGTCAGAGCTGACCACCACGTGCCACAGCCTGCCTGTCTCTCCAGCCTCTGGAGCTGGATGCTGCAGAGGTGAGACTGCCTTTCAGCAGAGGTCAGCCCATGCTAGAGGAGGAGACAGCCCCAGAGGTAGCTCCAAGCACTTGAAATGATAGAATAACACTCCTGAATTGGCAAAGGGGCACGGAGACACACAGGAGGGAAGCAGAGGAGTCGAGGCAACAGGAGGCAAAAGTGAGAAGAATGGGAAAGAAGGTAACACGTCCAGGGGAAATGGAGAGGCCAGGTAGAAACAGGGAGGCACAGCATGAAGATAAGCACAATTTTAATGGCAGAGAGGGCCCCAAAGACAACAAAGCTCTAATTGGAGCAGTAGCATAACGAGTAGCAACATCAGCCCTATACTTCTAAACTTTTATATTACATCAAGCACGGTGGGAGGGGAAAGAAGCAGAACGATTTTCCTCCTCCAGAGAGGGAGTTGGAGCTGCATCTCCAGGCTTTTGTTCCCTTTTGCCTACCACCCATGCACATTCAGCAGCCTCACCACCACCACCTCGCTTCCTGCAGTCCCCCACCCTGTGTCCTCTCCCATCATCTGTACCAACATTTTCCCCTGTTCTCCCACCCCACGGACACGTGGCAAATGCGTAAAGGAACCAGACAAGCTGTCACTGCTTCAGAGGGTTTTAAGCTGCTCTGCTTTGATCTGCCTCCAGATGTGAGTGGTTCAGCCTGTCCTTCTCCCCCAGAGGTGCCAGCGAGGTTCCTCTGGCAGGTGCTGAGGCAGAGGCAGGGTGAGAGCCCTGCTCCCAGCTCTGCCAGGTTATCTGGAACACAAGGTAGCGAGAGGCCCTGCTTAGGAGAAGGGACCAGAATCTGTCTTGACAAGTGTTTTGCATGCAGTTAAATAGACAAATGTATTCTGCTGCCAGCCTCTTGCAGGAATTTGACTTGATGCCTGTCACCAAACAGCTTCTTTTGCACTAGAAGAATTACAAAACACTCATACCCTATAATGATCAAAAAGAGAGCCCCCATGCCCACATTAGATCCCAGAGATGCAATCCACGCTCCCTTGCAAGCTAATGGCATCTGAGCCTACACAAAATTAGGAGATGCATTTCTGAAGGGTAAAACGAATATTAAGCTGTTGTTTCATGAAAAGGCCACTGGTCCATCCACTCCTGGTGGCTGTTTGCAGCACTGACACCTTCACAAGGCATCACACCACGCTCAGAGAAAGCCTCTTCTCCACCCCACTCATCCCTGAGCAGGCAGGGCCTCAGCTCAAGCTGGTGTCAACCTAATGCAGTTTGGGTTCACTCAGCTGTATGCAAATAATGTGACTTTTACCACCCCATTTCAGCAGTGATTTGTGCCCCTAATTCAAATTCCTCAGGTATTTTTCCCTCCACCACTGGTATTTGTGTTACGCTCGAGATACTCTTTGGAATATCCCGTCAGAAACTCTTTGAGAAGAGCTCAAAAACAACAGAGCTATTTATTTGTTGCAAATATGAGCTCTCAGGAGAGACAAAGTGAGTCTCCTCCTCATTTCACTTTTTGTATCTCTTCATTTCCACTCTGCCCTTTTCCAGGGAGGACAGTGCCCCCAGACCTCGGAACCACAAAGACATTAATGGTCCAAAGCTGCTCAGTCTCAGCTGGAGATTGGGGCTCTTCAGTTATCCACACTAAATACTCAATTAAAGACTGAAAAAAAGACAGTGGCACTTTATATGGCAAGATCCAACAAACCCTACTTTGTATGGATTGGGATCTTGAAGTCAATTGAAACCCAAGATGATGCAAGATCCAGCTGTGCTTCTGGAACATCCCTAAAGGATTCCCCAGCCTCCTTATGCCCAAGGAGAACGCTTCCCATCTCCCTTTGGCCACCCATTTCTACCCAATTTCCCCTCAACCTCAGAACTAACAGATTTTCGTGGATATCTGCTGGAATTTATTATCCCTGGCAGTGTTGTTGCATTTGGTTGGTTTCCATGGGAAATCAAACAAAAGGACACAGTTACACCCTCCATGTCTTGGTCTGCACATGGAGTTAATCCCCACCTGGAGCACCCACAGTGAACATTTAACATTTAACAACCCCCAGCCCAGCTGGGTCCCCTTGTGGTGCTTTGGAAGGCAGCAGTGGCAGTGCCACCAGTGCCACCAGTGCCACCAGTGCCACCCCGCAGCCCAAAGCAGCCACCCAGAGCCCCAGCTTCTCCCAGAACTCCCTTATTTTCCAACCTCACCAAGGAGAAAGACAACAAATGGACTGAGCCAGCTTCCAGAAATGGCAACAACTTTGTCACTTCTGGCTGTGACTGAATTGAAGCTGGCAGCTCTGCCAGCCCCCTGAGCCACCCAGCCCCTGATGCTGCTCATTTTTTGGGCATGGTTGGATTGGCCCATCCACTATAAATATGACACAGCAGTACCCACAAGCATTGCAGAGCTTTCAGCATTGCAGCTAAACCCCCATTTGGGGAGGATTTACAGCCTGCCTGTGAGTGGTGTCTGGCTGAAACGTGGCATCCAAAGTCTGGCCATAAGAGCCCTGCCATTTAATCATAAATCTATTGGGCTATTTTTAAATTAGAAGGCTAAAAAATACAAATGAAGTTCACCATTTGCTGACACATCTTTGATCTCAGAAGGAATGTGAATTCCAGAGGCCAACTCTTCAGCTGATGTAAATCAGCACAACTACACTGGCATCGGTGGAGCTCCAGTGATTTACATGCCACAAATCTGTCCCTGTATTTATTAATGGAATATTTGTAGGCAGCTTTCGGGTCAAGTCTTCACTGTTGATGTAACCTGCTGGAATCAATGGGGAGTTGCTCATACAAATGCAAAAAAAAGACTTGGGTTTCTTTCTTCCCACTCCTGATTATTTAATTTTTAATTAAAACAGAACTGCAGAGGAGAAGCCTCACCATGGAGCACCCAGAGTTTTTCAGGCAGCACTTCCTGGCTGAGACCACAATGAGATTTACAATGCAGCCATAGGACATGCTTCAATTGCTACTTTTCATCTTTATAGGTTGATCCATACAGCAATCTGTGCTGTTCTGATCTATATTTATACCACAGGCCTGTATTTTAATCATTTCATAGGGAGATCTGAGAAAACTTCAAATAAAAAAAAAATCTGAAAAACAGAAAGCAAAGATTTGGTGTTACACCCAGGGGTCTCTTCACCTTCCCCCTGTCCCCACATCATCTCCCACCTATTTCTTGCTTTCTATTGCAGGAAGGGCCAAATCTGCCTCAGCTTCTTCAAACCCTCTGTGTGCAGAGTGCCAGGGACTGGAGGGCCCAGCCAGGAGTAGGGGAGGAAGGGAGAGGAGGCACCAAAACCAGGACATGCACCTCAATTTCCCCCACCACTTAGGGCACATTCTGCCACCTGTTGGCACTGGTTCCTAAACCCAAACGGGACCAGTGACACTCCCTGAGCCATGTGTGGAGCTGGGATTTATGCAGAACACACGCTGAACACGCCAGCTTTTTGCGTGTTTGTGGCTGCACACGCCCTCACAAAGGTGCAGCTGCCCGGGCACAAACAGCATTTCACAGACACTGCTGAAAACCCCACTCCCCTGAGCTGTTCCCCGGGTATTTTAAAGGAGATATTTTGTATTTAGGATGCTCTCACCACAAACCCATCACAGGGAGCTCAGGCAAGGCCCCTCTCCTGCGGCGTGTGCAGAAAGCAGCGCAGCATTAATTGATGCAATGCCCAAGATAGAAATGTTTGCTTGCTTCACTCACTGCATTCCTTCATTTACTGAATAATTCAGCTTCTACACAGGCTCAGCTGACCTTTGCTTGATAAAGTCATATTTCCAAGCATTTGCTTGCATTTGGTGTTTTTAATCAGGTTCAAGTCCACTCGTTACACATCAGAGCAGAGAATAATGATGCAGATCCGTGTTTTAGCCAAATGATGTTCCTTGCAGCACACACACTTCCCTCAAATCACTGAGTTGTTAACTAAAGTGTAAGAGAATTTATGATGCTAAATAAAACCAGGAGAAAAAAAAAAAAAAGATGTTTTAATAAGATGAAAATCCAAATGTTAAAATAATGAGCCATCTGTATGGGTGGCCCTCTCCTGAGAGATGCCAAGAGCTTTACCATCTGTGAAACATTTACCAGCTGTTTCCTTCCTTTTTCGTGAGAACAGAAGAAATCCTTGCAGTTGGTGTTTCTAACTAACACATCCCAGTGAAGGAAACAGGTTTGTTCCACGGCAGGGACCTCTCCCAGAGCCAGCCTGGCTGGAATGAACTGAATATTTTGGTGAGCATCGCTGCCCTGCTTCAGAAAGGTCCTCCCCAACAATGGCCCAGCAGCACACACAGCACTCAGAAATGAAAGAGACAAAACAGCCAAAAAACCATAAACTGGTTTCAGGAATTATCTCCTGAATATTTGATCTAAACATTTCTTTATTGTATTGCTTTTTTTAAACCCTAATCCATCACAGGGATTCAGGATAAATTCGTAACCCACATGAAGCTCAGAGGCACCTGTAATAAATAAATAAATATAATCCAAATACTAATTGCTCGAAAGAACTGAACTTTGGTGTCTCTCTGCTGATATCTGATAGCTGCAATCAGCACCTCCCTGCAGCTCCTCACCTGGCACCCATCTGAGTCCGGGCTGCCACTGGGGTCACACAATGCTGATGATCTACAGGATTTTAGTTGGTGATAACACAGATCAAAGGCTACCAAATAAATACGAGTTTAATCCACGAAAGGATGTCTCGTGTTGTATTGTTTGTACCCTGCCATGCTGCAGCCCTAACTGCACAACATTTCATGATTTCCTTGGTCTTCCCTAATTTCACTGCTGCCTGTGTGAATTGAATGCAACTTCAGCAGAATTAGCCCTTAAATTCCAAGCTGATGAAATTTGCCCATAGAAGTGAGAACAGAATTCTGCACAGAAACTCCCTTTATGTTTTCCAAATTTATTTTTTTCAAGAGACTTGTGAAGTGAGTCAGGGGAAAAAAAAATTAAAAAATCAGCTTGTAATCAATTTGACAGTCTATGGTTGTGTAAGGAGCAGTGGTTGGTTATCAGCTGCATCCCAAATACCACAACATCCTGCACTTCCCAACCAGGAAAACTGCAGCAGACTTGGAAATAGAGCCCAGGCCCACACAAACCACTCACAGCACCTAGAGACAACAGACCCCCGTTCTACAGACCCCAAAAATGCCAAGATAGATGGCAGACCATGGATATTAAATACAAATGGAAATAGAGGAGTCATTTATGCCCTCTTGGGCAAACCAACTTCCTCAGTGAAGCATCCATCCTGTCGATGAATCCCCTGGCTTTTCTCCTGGAAATGACAACTGAGACCTTAAATTTCAAGTCATATCAAAGAACTGGACAAATTTTTTTGCTAGGCACTCTCCTAGTAATTTATGCAATATATATTATAAATATATAATTTTACAGTTGTTCTAATCCTGAATGGTAAGTTGTTCTAATCCTGGCAGCAGCATGGGAAGGTCAGGGCCAGGTGCAGGGTTTGCACTGCAGATCTCTCCTTAGACACCCCTCAGCTCTGAGCAGAGTTGTGCAATCAGCCAGACACCAATGGCAGAAACCCCCAGCTTTTATAGGTGTTGAAGTTCTGGGGCTCTTTTCAGATTTAGAGAATCACAGAATCAGGTTCAGAAAGATCTCAAGTTTGCCACTAAACCTCGTCCAGAAGAGCCACATCCACACAACATTTAAATCCTCCAGGGATGGGGGTTCCACCCCTGCCCTGGGCAGCTGTGCCAGGGCTGGACAGCCCTTCCAGCACAGAATTTTCCCTAACATCCAGCTTCAGCCTCTCCTCCCCACACACCAGCTCACGTTCATAGCTATAAAAACCCACAGCTGAGTCTGCTATCAGTCACAAGTTATGACAAACAATAGCCAGGTTTCTAAATGAAGCCATCTTAATTTTTTTGTTGCTATTTTCAAATCTCTCAGGGTGATTTGCCATGGTTTTCAGTTCCCTACATTGCCTCCAGCATGCATCTGTGTGCCTACATTAACCCATTCCACTCCCAGGGCTGCTTTAGCACAAACAAAGCCCACCTGGGATCCTCCCAGGCACAGGGAGAGCCCCAGGGGCATTTGAGATGCCTGAGTCACTGAGGCAGGGTCACACCTTGCCTGCCTGTGCTGAGCTGCAGCCTGAGCAGTCAGTGCATCCAAATGACACCAGTTACAGCACTCAGAATCTGAGTTCTGGGTTATAAAAGTGGTTTGTAACCACAGCCTCTGGAGCTGCTCTGTGGGTTGGTAGGAAAGGCAGAGCAGACTCCAGGAAGAACAAGGTGACAGGAGCAGGCTCCCTGCTGATTCAGGGGATGCACGGTGCTCCTGCTCCGTGGGTGTTTGAGATGTAAACTCACAGAATCCAAGCCCTCAGCACAGCTAAAAATCCCATTTCACTCGTTGGAAGGGTGGCTGTGCTCACCAGAGGGTCCTGGGTGAGTTCCAGCATAGGTAACTGTGCTCTGCTTTAGCAAATTCTCCCTCCATCTCCAATTAGGAAAGGGATTAATCATTTTTGGCTTTGTGCTGCTCTCATGACAAGGTTGAACAAAGGCAGCAGTTGACACTGATCAACTTTTTGACACATTGCTGGAAAAATGGGCTTGCTAAGTAAGTAATGGGAATATGAACATTTAGGAGAGCCCTGCACAGCTCAGTCAGGGGCAAGAGGTTCTCTGCCAGGAGCTCCAGGAACCAGAGAGAAACAGGAACAGCCCCAGGATAAAGCTCTCAGGCTACCATGGAATAAAGAATTGGCCAGAGTTCCCAAAAATGCTCTTTCTCTCTCTGGTCCCAGATAACACAGGAAATGCTCCAAGAACAGACCCAGACCCCACATTTAATTCTGGCTGGGACAAATGGCTCTGTAAACCTTTTAAACCCTTGTGGAATCAGTGACACCAAAGCATGTCCCTGACTCCCAGTGGATACACAGGACACCTCATCAATACAGAAAAAGAGGCTTCACACCAGCATTTCTTCCCAGCCAGGAATGCCAACCCAATTTTGGAGTTGCTCTTGAGCACCAGGTTTCACCTAAAAAATGCCACTGTACAATTTACATGCTTAAACACTCAAAAATCATCATTTCTCCTGGTCCAGAGGGTCCTTAAGAGCAGCTGAAGGACAGGAGTACAACACCCCTATCAATGGGAATGACCAAAACAAAGCAGTCGTTAGAATTCCCCCATGAGCACTCCTGGCTTTGCTGACCCCTGTTTGTACAATATTTATGATCTTGCATCTCTAAATTCCTCCCTGGAGCTCCTCATGCCAATTGACAGCCAGGTGCTGTGTGGGTGGGTGCTGTGTGGGTTTCCCCTCTGCTCAGATGCCTGAACCACCAGAGCTCAGCATGGTGTTCAGCCAGGCCTGAACACCCTTGGAGCCAAGATGAACAATCTGTGCCAAGCTGTGGGGGCAGCCTGGGACCACAACACCTTCTCTCAACGAGCCTTGGCTAATAGCTGGTGATGGGAAGAGCACAAAATCTGCGCACAGAAAATGAAATCCCTCACAGTCAAAAGGACCCTGTGTTTGTCAGAGTGTCTCTGATCTCCACCTAATCATTGATGCCATGGCTATCCATGAAAGGCACCAGAAATTCCAGCAAGAGGAGAGAAACCAAACTACATTTTCTGGCACTTCCTCAGGAACTCGTTTGTCAGCAAATTTGCTGTTTTCGTGGAGTGGCACAGGAAGAGCTGCTTTACAGCCTTTGGTTTTGATTATTAATCAGCCAATCTCAACAGTCTGGTGGGCTCTTCATCCTAAGAGGGGCATAGACACAGTCCCAATATTTCCCAGTGCTCTCCAGAGCCTCCCTTGGCTTCTCCATGGGGAAAAGCACCAAAATTTAACACTGGGCTGGATCTCTGCAACCCTCCGGGCTCTGAAGCTCCCATTTGCCTCTCCACTGTCACTCCTCATGTGCTGTCAGTCTCTTTTGCTTTTTACTTTGGTAAAAAGAAGTACAAAACCCAATGTAAAATTCAAATAGGGCTGGGAAGTACATTTTATATCAGATTGCCTGAGAGCCTCCTGCAGCTTTTCGCAGAACTAAGCCCATGTTCTCCCAAGTTCTTGGGCACATCTGGAGTTTCACAGTTTTGGATCAAACCAGATGACAGCAGTCTGTCAAAAGACAGCCAGAAGCCCATCAAACAGATATGCAAAAGAATTAAATGAAGAAAACTCTTTTGAACCCAAAATAGAATTTTATGTAACACAGAAATAGTTCTTTTCCCAAACTTCCTTTCATGGGAAGGACAGAAAGTTGATTCTTTCTGTCTGAGAACAACACTTTGGCTTTGCTGATGACAGTCCTTGGAAATAGAAAGGCAGGAGCAATTTCTAGGAGCTGTGGGCTCATTTCACACACATGAAAGGCAGGGCTTGTCTTGTGCCTGATGGGGAGAGGGGATGGAAACCACCCCAAGATCTGGGGTCACTTTCAGGGGCCCCACTCCTGACCCAAAACATCTCAGGCACGGAAAATTTTAATTAAATCAAAGCACACCAAATGAACACAGAAAAAAAAGGCAGACAAGTTGGTTGGGGAAGGACTTTTTGGCTTATTCTGAGAGATGGTGGCTCACAGCACTGTACTTGGCCTCAGAAATTTAATTGCACCTAAATTAAGACTGAAAGCTGATCAGGTTGGATTAAAGCCTAGTGGGATTCTGAAACAGATTTCTCGCTCTGTCCTCTGCTAATATTTTTTCCAAACTGCTTTTTTGGCAATCCTTTCCTTTTTGCACCCAGTTTTCCCTGTAAATGAGCAATGAAATTCCAAAGGACTCTATCAGGAGTTAAAATCACTCAGTATATATTTGCCAGCGCATGCAGTATTTATTTTTAAACAGTGCCAAAAGTGTTTATAGATAGAAACAACAGGACAACCCATAATTAAATAACTGTTTCTGCTACATCTGCTATTTAGCAACTTGAAGGAAAATAATTTCCCAACAACAAATAGGAATGGTCAAGAAAGCTCTCAAGTTTGGGCCCATTATTGCCACATAAAACAACATATTAGTTGCTTAGCTACCAATCATAAAAGAAGGCCAATTAAAAATGAAAGAATCTTAACTAGCTGCATGGAATATAAAAGTGAAAAGTTAAAAGCTGTCAGGTGGTTAGTGGAGAGAATACTGAGCAGTGATTGACAAACTGGGCTTGCTTTGCTTCAAATTTGGCTTTGATTCAATAAATGATTGACACACTGATGTCGTCTGAAATAGCAGATTGTGCTTTGGAGAGGCTATTTAGCAGCCCATTGATTGACAGGTTACTAAAATTGTCCCATGGACAGAGGTAACCAAACAGAGCTATATTTTGACAGGTGGGCTCTTTTTTTTTTTCTTTTTTTTTCACCTGTATTTGCTACACCATTTATATTAAAAGCAGAAGTAGAGAAAAGACCATGAAAGTGTCATTCAATTTCCATGAAAATGGCTCAATGGCTCCTTTTGTAATATTGCTCTACAAACCTCAAATTCCATTGCCCCATTAAATATCCTTTTTTTATGGAAAACCCTAAAAGCCAACCCGAGCAGCCTCAGATTTCTCTCTCAGAAAACCTTTGCACACCGAGCACCCTGAGCTTCACGAGGAACAAAAAAGTAACAACCAAAAACTCTTCCAGCAGGTCCCAGGTCACAAATCCCATTTCTTTGGGAATGAGGCATCACCCTCAGCCTGGGACTCATCACTGCCATGGGCTGAGCAGGGCTCGGATCACACCTGGCTTTGGGCTCCCTGACCCCGAGGGAGTTTGCAGAACTCCATCACTCTCCTCTGAAGCAGCTGGGAGAGGAGATGGAGGTAGAAGGAGCTGGCCACCAGTGACACAGAAAATGAAAAAAAAAAAAAAAATATAAGGTGCTCCAGAAGAGCCTCAGCACTGAGCAACAAAGGAAAGAATATTCTGACCAGAGAGAGCAGCTAAAAAACTCCCAGAACTTTCCTTTAATCAAGGAAAAAGCCCCACACAGCATTTGCTCTGAATAAGCACAAACACAGCGTTGTCACTCCACACTCCAAAGACACTCATTGGCCAGGTTGTTTCACTCTTACTTTTGACACCTTTAACACAAAACCAATTACTAACACTGAGAAGTAAGTCCTGTTTCTGAACTCCCTACTTTTCATTTCTAAATTTCCAACCAGGAAACTACTTTTCCTCACAGTTTTTACTCCCAGTGCTTCAGACTTCCACAGAACTTTCACATTCCTGAGGTGCTCCTTTTATAAATTTCACACATTGCTACAGAAATTTTTCTCTCTGCTTTCCATGTCCAGATTCTCAGTTGTTTGTGATCCACTGATAAAACTCCAATTTTTAAAACTAAAGACACCCTGATTACAGAGAAAACATTAAATATGTCACCAGCTTAGACCTGAACACTTAAATTTAGCACCTGAGCTTGCAGGTGAACCTGCAAACTTGAGTTCCTCTCTGCTTATGGAGAGAAAGAAAATGATTTTTTCCTTCAGAGAAATTCCTTCACAGAACAAATTCAAACCAGACCACAGAAGAAACACAAGAAAATTATAACAGATAATCACTTACCTGAGAGAATGATGTGCAAAGCCAAGGTGGGATGAGCATTGGAAGGGGAAATCCACTCCCTGGAGCATCCTGAGCCAACCAAACCGAGCCCTCTGTGGCAGCTCACCTAAATAGTGCCCCATTGCTTTCCTTTAGTTCTCACATTTTGCTCTTCAAATTTTTGCTTCTTGCTGTACAAATACTTCGGCCCTCACATCAACTTACTAAATTTATATTTCAATTGAAACACTCTGATGATTCAAAATTAGGCATTTTGTCCCTTTTAGTGGCTTTAGACTTTCAGTTCAACTTCCTCAGCATTGTTTATTAAGCAAACGTGCTTGGTATGTGTAAACTGTGTTTGTCCATTTATCTTTGCTGGACATGGAAAAACCCCCAGGATGACTTGGGGGGACATGGGACGAGTAACAATTTAGGGAATTACAGATTTTGAAAGTATTTAGTGCCTCACCTTTTCCCCATGTACAAGAGACAATCCCGGAGGCTTTACAAAGCACCACTATCATTGTAGGGCCTTGTTATTTCACAGATATATCAATTATTCTAATTTTCAGCATAAATTCATTCTGTAGCTATCAATAATAAAAATAATCCTTCCAATTAAAGACAAACAATTCACTGGTGGCATCGTGGGCAGCCAAATGCAGTCCCTGTGCTGGTCACTTCCTTGTTCCAAACTACAGCAGTGCACAGTCATATTTTGGATTCCCTGGGAAAGAAAAACCCTGATACCATCTCCAAACCTCTCCTTTGCAGCAGCCACACAGGCATTGCATAAAACATCTCCATTTATAATTTGAATATTCAAAGTTTATTTTTAAGGATCTATTAAAACAGATTTTTCAATGAAACCTGGTATTTTAGGAAAAAGGGAGCTGGAAGAACACTGCCTCCTTGATGTTGCTTTTCCCCCTAAAAATGGCAGTTCTCAGCTTTTCTTTTTTTAAATTATGTCTCTTTGCAAGGACTCGTTGAAGACCACAGTCCATTTCCTGCCCAGTTCCAGCTAATTGTTATTATTTTCTAAAACTCTAATGGCTGTTTCTTAGGAAAGAAAATAAATGCACTTGTCCAAGTGCCTGCTGATCAGGGACTTAATATCTACTGAGGAAAATAGGAGGTTTGTGGATTGTGGCCTGAACAACTTTTAGATCCAACTAATTTAATTAGCTGCTTTTGCTGGTTTATTGGGGAAGGATATTAAAGAGTTGCTGTGCTTATTTCAGAAAAAGTGAAGTGCTTATTTCTGGTTTCTTCAAACTGGAGATTTCTTGCGATTTAAGGAAGGAGAAATTCAGTTCCTACACTGAAAGCTCCCAGGCTCTTTCAGCCCTTGCAGGACTGAATTACAAATTCTGGAGCCAGGATGTCAGGGCTGAAGAATGAGCTGAAGTGAAGCTCTGAGGGAATCCTGTGGGAGACCTCAGCTGGTGACACCGGCGGGGAGATGAACCCCACATGTGGCTGGAGAAGGTGGCTGCAGCCAGAGCTCTGCAAACCCCTGCACTGCTTCAAATTCTCCTTTCTTGGCCCCAAAAAATGAGTTTTTTGCAGGGAGGTGGGAGTTCAAACTCCAGGGCCTGTTTTGCAGCCAAAGGGTGAATCCTGGACTGAAGATCAGAAGGCAAAGGGCTCTGGAAATGCTACCATGACTCAAAGTAGAGACTATTGGTGATAGCAGCATTTCATCCCTGGAGGGGAAATCAAACCTTCCTGACCACCCCACCAAACTGATCAAAGGGGAAAAAGGATTGTGCCCCAGTGCTGCTGTTCCACCTTTTTGTAGGGAAAAGGGCTGTCCTACAGCATGGCAAGGGATATTCTTACAAAAGCAAAATCCTGGATATCTATTCCACAAACAAATGAGTCTAAAGGTGAAAAACATGCAGCAAAGACTTAACTGAGCTCCTCACAGTGACCATGAACACACAGGGGAAAAATTACAAAGAGAAAGTCACCAAATGAGATACAACTCGAAGGAACATAATAAGGAGAAAGTGTTTGGTAAGTGCCTTCTCTGTGCAGGAAAAACCCAGGAAAGATTACATCTGTCACTCAGCAAAGGGAGAAAGCCTTTGACACATCACCCTAAAAAAGCCGTTTTTACTTTCATCTGCGCTCTGGGAATCAGCTGTGATCAGATTGCAAAAATAATCAAGGCCAGTGTCAGAGGAGGGTGAGCTCTGGCTGCAGGAGGAGAAGAGTTTCCAGAGCATTTAGAAAACACAGAGAAGAGGTCAGGCCTTTAAACAGATCTCAGAAGAATCTCAGGACCAGCAGTGGCCATCTCTGAAATCTTGTGGAAACCCAACAGTTTCCAGAAACACCTCCAGGATCATCGTGTCCAAGCCATGATTGATCCCCATCTTGGCACCAGCCCAGGGCACCGAGTGCCACGTTCCTTGTACACCTCCAGGGATGGGCACTCCAAACCTCCCTGGGCAGCCATTCCAAAGCCTGACCACCCTTTCCGTGGAGAAATTCCTCCTGATGTCCAACCTGAGCTGCCCTGGCACAGCTTGAAGCCTTTTTCCCCTGTCCTGTTCCTTGTTGCCTGGGTGACACATCCTCCAGATGACTTGCAGGGGGCTGGAAGAGGCAGGAAAATCACACTCCAGAATTATCCCCTCATGGCCCATTGTCAGGCTGGAATAATGTCTGGAGTGTGTCCTGGGCCTGGCAGGATCCAATACTTTTATTAATGTCTCAGGAGGTGGAACAGCAAATATTGAGCAGCAGATCTGCAGATGGTACGGAGCCAGGGGGGACGGCAGCAGCCTTTGAAGGCAGCATTGTAATCCAGAACGAGCCTGACAAATTGCAGGAGCACTCGGAAAAAAATAGGATGCAATTCAAGATGAATCAGTGCAAAGTTGTCACTGATGCATAATCAACTGCTCAAATATAGGATGGGGACAACTGATTACAAAGCAGTTCTGCAAGAAAGCAGCTGGGGCTGCAGTGAATCAGAAGCTCCCCATGAGTCAATGGTGTCATGCTGCTGCAGGAAGGGCGGGTGTCAAACTGGGACATGGAAACAGCAGTGTCATGTGTTAGACATGTGAAGTGATCCCACTCGGTGCTGGGGAGGTGGGAAATGCAATCCAGCAGCCAGGTTCTGGCACTGCACCTCAAAGCATGTGCTGTCCAGCCACAGAGAAGGGAAATGAGGGCCAGGCCCGGGGAGCGTGAGGTGCGAGGGGCGGCTGAAGAGCTGGGGATGGTTTGGGGAGCGGAGGTTTCGCATCTGCAAGGACCTTAAAAACTGCTGCAAAGAGGGAGGACAGAAACTCATCTCCATTTTATTTGAGAAGGCCCCAAGAAGAACCAGTTCTCCAGCAGTAGGGTGAATTTTTCTGTGGTAAAGCCACTAGAAGAGATTGCCCAGAGGAGTTGTTGGAGCTGCATGGTCAGATGTGCCCCAATGAAACGAGCACAGTTAGTGCTGTCCCTGGGCAGGGCCTGCAGCAGATCACCAGGATGCTCTCTTTTTTCCAAGGATTCTTCAGTCCTTCTTCATCACCCAAATCACCCAAATTCTTTAAAAAATAGTCTCCCCCAATAATTCTAAAAAGACAAAAGTAAACACTAAGGCTGAAAATGTCTTTAACTGGAAATACTGAAATTTTTTTTTTATTTTTCAGATCAAATATTTCTAACCCTTTCTTTGTTTGTAGGACTTGTCAGAATTTCTACTTTTTCTTTCTCCAAAGTGGTAGGCAAAGCGTGAAAGAGGTCACCAACACTGTGAATTTCATTCAAGAGGAGTTGAGTACCTACACATATATAACTTCTAGTGAAAAAAAAAGAAGGGAAGAAAAAATCCCCACGTTTAATTATCAGCAGAGCAGTCACTGAAAGAAAGACAGGCAACAAAAATAAGTAAGATAAAACACTGCAAGTCACAGAGCTGAGCTTGTTGTGACTACACGTGATGGGAGCTGTTATCAGAGTCAGGTACACAAAGAGCATTTGGCCCTTTATTGTGCACAAAAGGGGCTGTAAACTTCACTGGAAGCACAACAAATCACACTCATTAGGTTGAAAAATCGGACCCAAACCAGCCCAAAGCTACAGCAAGAGAGGATTTTCACAATCCCAGGTCACACTGCTGCTCCATGTAATCTGCACCTAACCAAGAAATTGAAAACCCTCTAAGAACATATCTACTTGATTGTATATTGCTATATTTGGGAGAAAAAAATTCCTTCTGGATCCCAGTGGGGAATTCAGCTCATGCCCTGAAGCATGAGATTTGATTACTCTTTTTTGAACATGCATAACTGCCATTGCTATTACTGGTCATAACATTTTGTCAGGAAAGAGAAATATTATTCTGCAATGTAATAAAAATAGATAAAATTCAATATAGCTTCAGAATCATTTGCTGCATTTCCAAAGTAAACATTAAGCACCCATCAAGATTATTCCATTGGATAAGCCAAGGAAGCCTCCAGTGCTATCTGTTCATTTTATTGTCTCTAATTTTCAAGAGTGCAAAAATGCTTTCAGTAAATATTATGGGTTCTTCCTGTGCTAAAAGAGATGCTAAATGACCTTCACCAACTTCGTTATAAATAACAGGAGCAGGGAGCACACGATCGCTGTGCAGTTCCAGCTCTATTCAAACCCATCAGCCAATTCCAACCACTGGATAAAAATGGACACCAGACTCCGCTTGTTTTTTTTCCCCCATCTTCATAATCCCAGCCCAGTTCCCTCTTGAAAGGCATTCTGTTCTGTCAGCCATAATGGCATCTGCTGGTGGAGACAGGAAGCCATAAATCTGTAGGGTTCCTCTCGACCAAGCCTTGTTAATGCTCCCATTTATCACCGAGGATAGGGTGCCATCTCACTACTGCTCCACTCACAAGTCCATCTTCTCAATTTCCCTTTCCCCAAGGAGTAACCATTTAAAGCAGTGACTTTCTCATCTTGCACGTCGAGGCCGCGAGTGCCACCGATACAAACCCCATCCTCAGTGAGTGCATTTGGACTGGAGCCACGGCTCTGGAGAACAATAGCTGCCACTGGCTGATCCCAGAGCCCTGCCTGCCCCCACAGCTCCTGTCTCTGCAACTCGCACAGGGGCAGCACATCCCAGGTGGAGAGGTGAAAATGGGAGGGGATTCTGTCATTTGGCACCCCGTGATGCCTGTGAATGTCCCCAGACACACGTGGTGTCCTACGGTTTGGGGCAAATCCTATTAAAATATCACTGTGTTAAACAGCATTTAATTCACAATCCTTCATCACAAACAATCTATCAGAGGTGCAACACCTTTCTGTGCAGCCAGGGAGGAGAGGAAACAGAAAACCAGCCAGAGGTATCTGCAGTTTTCTGATTTGGGGGCTAACGTGCAGAAGCTGAAGGGTTCGAAATCTCAAATCAAAACAGCGCGAAACATGAAAAGAAACGCCAAATTTGCCACCCTGTCCTGAACTACCTGACCCAGGTCCAGGCTGCACTTATCAAGTCAGGTAATGTGTCGTTTCTCCTCATCCCAGAGCAGGGACAACTGTACCACTGCTGTGGCCCCTCCTGGCCCTGTGTTTACACCTGCCTAGGCTGGAGACAAAGCCCAAATCCCTGGTGTGCTCCAGCAGGTTCTACCTGTGCTGCACACAGGTACCAGACCGGTGCCATTCCCACCGATACAAGCAGAGCCGTTCACTCCCGGCTGAGTTATATCAGACAGAAGTGGGAAAATGTGTCTGTAGTTGTAGTGTGATCCTTTTTCATCTTTCAAACTAAGCCTATGCTTGCACCAGTAAATACTTTCCTATTGCATGTAAAAACTGCTGGAGTTCCTACAAGGAAGGCTAGCAAATAATTTCAGTGAAATCAGTTAGGGGGACACTTCCAAAAACACAATCTGGTGTTGGGCTGCTGAACACAAAGGTCACTTAGGGGGCTGCTTGTGCTGGCTGGAGCCTTGCAGAAAGCCCAGTGACACTGGCTACAACACAGCAGCTCTTGCTGGTGTCTGTGACAGAGCCCACTCCAGCAGACTCACCTGAGAGGGATGCAAATCATTCCTATTAAACCCAACAGTTTCATTAGAAAGAGACAAATGAGCAAACAGAAAAAAAATTAAAAGGTAAAAACTCAGTTCTACAGCAACCTCTCTGTTTAAGATCTGGAGTATCAGAAAAGACACTTTTAGGAGGTCTTATACAAATTATAGTTGAAGATAAAGAAATTAGTCCATCCTTTCCACCCCAAATCACATTTAAACCCTCAAGGTGTTCACAGTAGTTATGGAAAAAAAACCAAAACACCTAAACCTGAAAGAATAAATGGGGCAGGGGAAGCTGTGTCGGTGTGTCTTAGGGACCAACACTGGTCAAAGCTCCAGTGCCACCTGCCCCTCCTTGGCCTGGCAGTTTGGGGGGCTCTGAAAGGGTGACAAACTCTGGTCGGTTGGAGGAGACAGAAATTTGGGTTCCCAAGAGGGTGCAGCAGCACCTGATGGATGTACCTGACTCTCCCTAAATCCAGCTGCCAGGGGAAATTAGGGGGGCAAAGGGATTTCGCCTGAACTTCACTGAGCTTCGATGTCCAACCCTGTGATCCCTTCGTGTTCCTACATCTGGGGCACCTCAGGGTGCGGGGAGAGATCCTGGGCAGGGAAGGCACCTGGTGAACAGCCCCAGGCTCTCCACAGGCGGGAGCACCCGAGGGAGCATCCCCCGGTTCCCAGCCCCGGGCACACCCGAGGGAGCATCCCCCTGTTCCCAGCCCCGGGCACACCTGAGGAGCACCCCCGGTGACCCGGCAGCCGCGGGCAGCCCAGCGGCAGGAGCGCACCCCTCCGTACAGCCGGATCATTGCTGCAAATCCCTCTTTTCCCTTGGAACCGCCCTGTCTCGGGTGGAACGCGCGGAGGGCGCTGCATCCCCGGCCCCGGCTGCCCGCAGCGCCCTCCCTTGGGAAGCGCATCCCGCGGGGCCGGGGCTGATCCCGCCGGGGGTGCGGATGTGGGGGGTGGTCCCGCCTGGGGAGGGCTCGGCCCCGCAGCGGGGGGGTCCCGGCGTGTGCGGGGGAAGGTCCCGCGTATGAAGGGGCTGGTGCCGCGTGCAGGGGATGCTCCAGCATCGGGACCAGCTCCCGATTTGGGCTGGTCCCGCATTGGGGGGTGTCCCCGCTTTGGGAGCGGTGTCCCCGCTTTGGGAGCGGTGTCCCCGCGGGGGGCTGCGGGGTGGCGGCGGCGGAGGCGGCGGGCGCGGTGCCGGCGCCCTGTCTCTTTAATGAACGGCTCTGCCGCCCGGCTGCGCGGAGTAAATTTCCTCCTGTCATCGGGTCGCGGAGGAGGAGTTTGTTAATGTTCAGTTTGCTCGCTGGATCGATGTTCGCTGGCATCGCCTCGCCCTGCCTGTGTGTGCGTGTGCGCGCGTGTGTGTCTGTGTGTGTGCGCGCGTGTGCGCGCGTGTGCCCGCGCGCGGGGTGCGTGTGCGCGCGTGTGTGTGCGGATCCCACATTTCCTCCCATCCCAAGCCTCCCTGTCCTCTCCCATATCACTCACTGCCTGGCATCTGACAGCACGGAACCTGCAGCGCTCCGCGCACACACGCGCACGCACACACACACACACACCGCGCACACCCGGGCTCCGCACCGCCATACAGCTCTGCGAGGAGGAGGAGGACAGGACAGGGAAGGGAGGAAGCAGCCAGCCCCACAGTCTTTCCAGAGCTGCCTTTTTAATATATACAGATCTATTTTGTTATTTATTTATTACCATTCTCTGGCACTGTGGGCGCCTTTCATTTGCTCCTGAGCTTGGATGTTTGAATCAAAGCAAAGCAAGTGTTGCAACAGTTAAAAAAAAAAAAAAAAAAAA
>VXAC01006219.1:1626877-1641877 GCA_013399225.1 Rhipidura dahli
GAGAGAGAGAGAGAGAAAGAAAGAAACCTAGATCTCTAAAATAAAATAAAAACCAAACAGGTTCCTATCAGTGAAGTGGAAAGGAGGGGGGCAGGGGAGGCTTGAGGGGGGTGCTGGGGAAGCAGCTGAGAGACAGAGGAACACGGCTCAGGAGCGTCTCAGGGCTCTCGGATCTGGGGACAGAAGTGAGATTGGAGAAAGTAGAGCGATGCCAAGGAGGAAACAGCAAGCACCCAAACGGGCTGCAGGTAAGGAGAAGCCATCCACTTACACAGCCTCTGTCTCTCCACTCCCTCCACTCCTACCCCCCATCTTTATTATTATTTAGGGTCACCCTTGCTTTTCCGGGCTGGATCTTTATTTATTTATCCCCCTCCCCCTCCCTTTCCCTCCGTAAGTCCGTGGAGCCAGTTTCATTCCTTATTGCCAAGATTTTGCTCTGCCACGGGCTGTCCCCTCGCCCTCCGCCGCTGCCACCGGCTCGCTGCCGCTGCCGCCGCTCCCCGCTGCCGCTGCCCTGCCGAAACTTTTCCCCCCAACTTTCTTCCCTCGGCGCCCCTTCTCTCTCCCCCTGCCCCTTCCCCTGCCCGAACCGAAAGTAGTCAGGATTCCCTTTGCTTCTGGCTTTAGGATAGATTTTTTTTTTTTTTCTCCTTTCTGATTTCCCCCCTCCCGGTGGCTTTCGCTTTGGATCCGTGTGTTTCGCGAAGTGGGTCGGGGTGTTTAATCTTTTATTTCGCCGTATTTCTGGTGGCAGTTCTGGCCGGGTGTGTGTGAGCGCTGTGTGTGCCTGAAATAGTACAGGGACTCTCTCTGCTGATGAACCCGGTGGGGAAGTTCAGCCTTTGATCATCAGTGGTGAAAATTGCAACAGGAAATAAAATGAAACGTTCTGACTGTTAGAAGACAATCCACATTTTCAAATCAAATCCTTCTTTTGTTTTGTAGCCGAGTTTATATATTTGCACATGCCAAGTGGTTTTGCATTTTTTTTTTTTTAACAGAAGAAAATAGTTTGCAACTTTGGAAGTGTTTTGTTTGTCGTTGTAGGGTGTTCTTTTTCTTTTGGGGGCCAAGAAAAAGAAACAGACGAGTGGGTCTGTAGAGTAAATCTTTTCAAAGAGTTTTCTTTCAGGCTCCTTAATTGCTTTTTATTTTTTTTTAATAGTGTGGTGGGGTTTTGTTTCTGGGAAGCGCAATATGGAAGTTCATTTTTCTTCTGCCAGACCCACCCACTGAAAAATCAGCTTTCCAGTTGATTGCCAGCTTTGATTTGACATTTGATTGATCACCTGTCATCTTGCTGCCTTTGATCTATTCATTCTTGATATATATCAATAAATCACTCACCATGGTAACCCAAGTGCCAATGACGTAAGGCTTGCCCTCTAGATTCTCTTAGCCAGACATGCACAATTATTATCTTGTTTGGCTTTTAATGTAGGCGGGTTTTTTCCCTTCTTTTTTTCCTTTGTGTCCTTCCTCAGATTAGTTCTCTAAAGAAAACTCATATTTGATGCCTTTACTTTAAAAATTTCCCCTCTCCCTTGGGAATATTTCCTGGGTGCAGCACAGCAAATGTGGGACAAAATGTATGGGCAAGTTTCGTGGCACACTTGAATAAACTTTGCAAAGCAGCGCTTGGGGTGCACACGGAGGGAAATGTCATCCCAGAGAAACTGGGACACGCAGAACTTTTATCAACTCACAGCCTTGGCTGGATTTCTTTGGGTGCAGGACAATGGGCTGCAGGCAGAAGCTTTTGGGACGTGCCCTGTAAATGTACCTGTGCAGGTTGCCAGTGTGATTCCTGGCAGGCAAAGATCCCAAATTGATGCTCAACGCCATAAATAACAGTTACACTAAAAATAAACACACAGAGAAATATATATATATTTATATAAATGTATTTATGGATTTGGGATAATTCAGATGAGTCGCTGTTATTATTTTCTTCACCAGGAGGTTTGATTTGAGGAAGGCATTCACGTTTTCAACTTGCAGGATAAATAAATTGCTATTTTTCTGTGGATGCTGAACGTCACAGTGACAGTGCTAGAACTGCTCCTTTTTTCTCTCTGTCAGGAATATGAGGCTGCATTTTATTTGGGTTTCAAAGTAGAATTTTCGCTTGGAATGTGTGTAGTATCTTTTCGTGGCAGGGGCACCGTGTTCTTTTTTAGAAACATAGGTTCCAGTAAGTAAATTTTTGTGAGCAAAGCCCATGCTGCTGTTTCCCGGGATTTCCCTGCTGAGATACAGTAAGAGATGTTTTTATCCAGGATCCTGCAGCATTTTTAAGGTATTAATGACAAGGGAGAAACTCGTATGACCACAGTTAGATCTCTCCTTTCTCGTGCTCATTATGAAACGTGCATTGCTCTTCAGTGGTGCATTTCTTTGATTAGATTTCTGCTCAGATCAATGTTGTTTCAGGTGAGCAAAATACTGCAAATGCAGTCCAGTTTCAGCCAGCAGAACTATTTGAAGTAGGTTTATACATTTGCAACAGTTCTCCTGCTTTGAAGTTGTATTTGTGTGTTTGTGGGGGGTAGGGGGAGTTTCAAAGAGCAGACGTGCCTGTTGTGTATAGTTCTTAAAACTGACTTTCATTTTCAGGGATACTACTGAGGTTCTGTTTTGTATGGTGAAAAATACCTCAAAATGACAGGAGATAGACTGTGCAGTAAGAAATGAATCTCTCATCAAGGCTGATAGCAAAGCTCCTTAGTCCTTTTATTTAAAGGAGTTAATACATTATATATTACTTAATTTTCGCTTTTATTTATTTTTAGTTGTACAAGTTCAAAAGTATCAGTTGCACTGTATTTTGTCTTGATGGCAGCAGAGATATTGAAGAGAAGTTTGCAACTTTTAGTTTCTTCAGATAGTTCACCTCCAAGGGAAGAAAAATGATAAGCCTTATGATTCTGGACATGCCTGCTTTTGTCATTGCTCAAAATTAAATACTATGCACAACTGTAAATAATTACTGCCATGCACTGACTTTGAAAGCAGGTTTCGAGTTTGATTAATGAATAATGTAAAGGTTAGAGAGAACCAGCGAGTGAATCAGAAGTGAAGTCCTGCTGTTAGATGAAAATCTATCTAGAGAAATATACACGGCAATTTTGTCCTTTTCTATTATTAATTTTAAACCTTGTATTCCTAAGAAATATATTCCAGACCATTGTAATGAAACAAGGGAGTGTAATTGGATAAATGGGGCACTATTTATGTGTGATGATGGGGATTTCTGCTCTCCGATTACACTTTTAGAGACACTCTATTTCACATCAACACCGAAACGATGTCAGACACGTTTTGCTCTTTGCAGGGCCGGGTATTTTCTGAATCATCCTTGCTTTTTGAGAGCGTCGTTTCCAAGTCGATAGTTCTTGAGGAAGAGAGTTGCAGCTCTTTGCATCAGTGCCTGCTTTAGGATGGGACCTGTGTTTGCAGTAAACAACCCGGTTGTGCAGGAGCTTTCACCCAAACGCATCACAAAGGGCTTTGCAAACCGGGGCCTGATTCTTCTCCCGCTCAGGTGCAAATCAAACATCGCTTCCCTCGCAGCATCAGTGAGTTCTGACTGCTCCTGTGAG
The DNA here is from genome assembly GCA_013399225.1 of Rhipidura dahli. Taxonomy (NCBI): domain Eukaryota; kingdom Metazoa; phylum Chordata; class Aves; order Passeriformes; family Rhipiduridae; genus Rhipidura; species Rhipidura dahli. The sequence goes on from VXAC01006219.1 coordinate 1,630,483, forward strand.
CAAGAAGAGGTTCAGGCCCTCAAAGTACTTCATCCTTCAGCAAAATGCGGCCACCTCTGGGGTAAAAGTCTTGTAACGATTCCATAACAAATGGTAATATATTAACAGAAGGGTGGAAGAAGGGTGGGAGCAAAGCAGAATTGCTATTCAGATTTTATTCCTAGGGGTATGAAATAGCTTTCAAACACAATTTCACTGGATTAAACTCTCCTTTCCCCTGCAGCTTGTTTAAATGTGCATATTTTATTTTGTGATCATGAATTGGTAGTTTGCTTTTTTAAAGCCTGCAAAGAGGAATCCGGACTTAATGCCCTTTGCGGGTGAAATTTTATATTTCCACGTTTCTTTCTCTCTCAGCCCCAACAGACTGGCTAAGAACCAAAGCTGGGGGAAAGTACAGCAGAAGCAGGTCTCAGGCACATTTATTCTGTTTATTGGAGCTCTGGAATAACACAGGTTTGTTTTTGGAAGAGTCCTCATAGAGCAGCAAGCAGAAGAGGGTGAGCAGGGAGTTCTTTAAAGCTGCAGCTTGCACCTTAGTAGTAAAGGTTATTTAAACCAGAATCATATTTAGAAAGTGAAATGATGCTTCTGCAGAGAGCAGAGCAAATGACCAGCAAGGCTTGCTCTGTGTGTTTCCGTGGCAAAAGGCAGTGAGATATGTTTGTAACTCTAACCAGGAGCACTGTGGCTGTTCCAGGATTATTTGTATCCTTTATATCAGGGGCAATGGCAGCAGATTCCAAAGAAGCAGCGCTGAATGAAACTAGAAATGGCAGCACTGTTTTGTTTCAACATCCTCCAGAAAAGCAACTGCACATCAAATCCACCTAAACAGTTCATGCCTCAGAACCCTTCACTTACAGTGCACATCACGATGCTGACAGACGACAAAAAAGCCAAGGTGTTCACAAACAAGAGGAGCCTTTAAATCCTGGTTAATTAAATATATTCCAAATTAGGTACTTTTGCAACTCCAGAGGCACCAAAATTAGTCGCCATCTGCGTTAAATTCTGCAGTCGGCTCCTAAGCCCAAAGCTGCTCGGAAATTTTTTTTCCCGTGTCAGAACTCAGGCCTGAACGGGACAATTTGAAATCCCGTTCATTTCAGTGCCTGTTTCTCTATTTGAATTGTGCTGTGATTTATCCAAGCCCAGTACATCCCCACTGTCTGAAGAGAGGGGCTCACCCAGAGTTCAGCCCCCGTGACTGGGAAACAAAAGACATTTCCATCCGTAAATGACACAATTTCACTGCACTTTAAAAAACATATCCACTGTCAGAAATCCTAGTGCGTAAATGCTCTCCCTCTTCTGTGCTCTCTGAGAAGCCCATTTTTCTCCAAACCAGCAAGATTTTGGAAATTTCCTCTCAGAGCTTTCTCCTCCTGATTTTTGCTCTCATTAGCAGCACCCACCTCAAGGAGCTGTTTCCCCTAGCAGAGGTCCCTGGAGTCCCTCCGTAGCGCGGGGCCAGGGCGAGCGTTTCTCCCGGCATTTGCCTTCCCATCCCGATGAGGACATCACTCCCAGAGAGCAACTCCAGACTCGCGAAGAGAAAAAAAAGCTGTCAGTTGCTGTGGCTGCAATTCCCAACTTAGCAGCAGCAGAGGGAATGGAACTGTACTCTATCAATTACAGTTGGAACCAGAGGCTAAACACTTATTGTGTTAAGCTATTGTGCAGATCTTAAGAGCTCAAATGTAAAAAAAATATCATGTCAGCTGGTGGAGGGGAGAGTAAGGCCTGGTTCTTCCACTGGATGACGTATTATTAGCAAAGGCAAAGTAAAATTATTCAAATTCTGTTTAATGCTGCTCGGGTTGAGATGTGTGAGCCACATTCTGCCTTAAAAAGGGGGGGATCCTACAGACTTTGCTGCTAAAATAAGCCTTTGTTTTTCCCTCCTCTCTGCAAAATGAAATATTTGTGAAGTTTTTACCTCCACAGCGTGCTCATGCAAGCAGAGAGACATTTTCATTTGTCTCCGAATCTGATACAGGAGCCAACTGGAACCACATTACACTCTGAGCTGAAATCTTACATTTCATTCATGCAAGAGCAGGGATTTTTCATTACCTATTTAATTACAATAATTTACATGAGAGTGGGCCCAGTTCAGCAGCTCTTACTCAGCACTTTGCTTCAGTGGGTAACTGGCCTGTGTAAGGACTACCTGCGCAACACTGGGCTGTTCAGCTACAAAATTCAGTATTTACGTTCCTCGAGAAGCATTCTGCCTCTGAAGAGAGCCCAGATTCTTCCATTAAGCTTTAAATTCAGGGACAGTTCTGGTTGGGACTTCTGTTCCTAATGTGTGCAGGCTTTTCTTTCCTGAAGTCTGTATGGCTGAGAGATTCTGCTGGCTCGGCCAGCTTCCCTCCCCAGTCACGTTCCCATGCTCTGTGTTAATTACTGTGAGCTGGTTCTGGCTACCAGGAGGTGAGATGGGCTTCTAGAGAAGCCCTTTGTGAGGCATGGCGTTCATGTTGCAGCTCTCGAGAAAACGCCGGGAAATGGGATTGCAAATCCAAAGCCTGAAAGTTCCCTGTGCTTTTAGGGGCTAAAAGTGGTTATTTCTCATTAAGGTGGCTTCTCACTTGAGGCTGTTGGCACAGAGTAATTTTTACCGTGTTATAATAACGGCTCCTGCAACTCAGAAGTACCTTGACAGCAAACCGTGTATTTTTTAAGGTTTCAAGGAGAAAAGCATCACAGAAGCACAGTGTTTCCCATTAGATTTACACATCCCTCTTTAACTGTTGCTGGCTTTTCATCCGTTACCTTGTGAGCTTTCTCAGGCAAAAAAAAAAAAAGAAGTGGAAAAACTGGTCTTCTGATCTAAGTGTTGCATTAAGTGTTTCATTTAGAAAAATGAAGAGAATCTTTGTTTCCCTAAAAGAAATGTTTTCCCCCTTTGCCCTAGGAAAAAGAAAGGCACAACAATAGCTTCAAAATGACAGGATCTGATTGTGAAAAATACAGAGTTCATAACGTGCAGCGCCTGATGGTCCCAAGTATTGGTAAAATTCCACAGTTAAATAGAACAAACAGTCCTAAATGTCTGGAAAATGGATCCTTTTCAAGCATGCACACATCCATACCTGCAAGGAGGAGAGAAAAGTGCCTGTCTGGGAGAGGGATGCACCTGGAGGGCTTGGTTGTACAGAGAAGTTTTTGATTATTGCACCAATCTTTGCCCAAATGCTAGAATGGTGCTATTAGGAGTGGTGTCCCCTGGAAGTCCTTTGTTAGGCTTTATTTTCTTTAAACCTCCAGCTCCTGGAGTCTGATGATGATTATGCAAGTATCCAATATTCATTTTAAAAGGAAATTTGTTTCAGACTGCTTGCTCTGGAGGGGAACTTGAAAACAAGCAGGCTGCAAGTTCTTATGCAGAGGAAAAATGCCTTGATTCTCAAAGTGACTGTTTTTAACTTCCCATCATTTTCAGCCGTCCTCATGATTTTTGAGGTTGTGCTTTGTGCTTTTTGCATAAACAAGGTTGGCAATATTGCTTTTGCCTGATTCTGGTGATGAACTGGTGTGTCTGAGTGTATAATTATATATATACGCACACATAATATCAGTAAACAAAATACTGAACATAATGATGGAGTGGAGCTATGTGGATTGGAGCTCTGGCTCTGTATTGCCATAAACAAAGCAGTTCTGAGAGCTCAGACCATCGGTTCTTGAGGAGTGACTTTCAATTGAAGTTTCCCGGAGATTGTTTTTAGTGGCAATTAAATCTAGAAAGTTAATAGGCAGTAACAGCTCTTTAAAGGATAAATACTACGAGGAATGCACAGCCTACCTTTTTCCCAGATATAATCAGGCTGAACTTTATTGAAAAAAAATTTACAACTAGCAACATTAATGCTGTATTTTTATTGTATTAATGCAAATGAGATGCTGACTTCGTTCTTTCATCTCCATGGCTTGTATCTATTAGAGCTGTATCTTATTCCTTTCTGTGTCTTCTCCCTGTGTTCTGTAAACTGCTTTCCTCTAATGATACTGAGGCTCATTAAAGTTACTCCCAATGCTAAAGAGACTCTGGGAAACATCCTGAGCTCTGGATGGCTGTGGAAAAGCACAACTGCTGAGTACATGGGGAAAACTAATCCGGATCAAGCCTTGCATTCCCATTTCGGGAAGCCCTGAAAATTGATGGGTCAAGCAGGAAGAAAAACCGTGCAGGAAGGACTGTGTGCTGTAAAGAACAGGTCATTTTTAACACACAGCCCTACCTGACAAAGATAAAAAACAATAAAGTTTGAAGGAGCTCGCTGGCTCTTCCTGCATCTCTCTCAAAAGACTCATTTAATTGAAAAGCCTGTTGTGCTTGTTTTTATGCATGTAAAACAGAAAAGTGGCAATTTTGCACAGGGCCTAATATTCCAGCACAATATAATTGGAACTCTTCCTGCCTGCTTTTTAAGTCTCTCTGTTCATATAAAATTAAGACCCACTTATCTTAAATTGTAGTAAATCTCATTCCATATTGCTTTCATAACTTAAAAAAAGGCTGTTACATATTCCCAAAGCAACTTTGCTGAAGTGATATTGGGTCTGTTTATGTGGAATTGGTGCAGAATTTCTGCTGAAAAAAAGGAGCAGCACACAGTTCTTGTTTTTAATGAAAATAATTAAATTCTCTGGAATACCTTGATAGCTCAGATGTTTTTATTCCTGGTGAAACTCTGCTTAGAGGAGATCGGAATGAAAATCTGCACATTGGTGCAGTTTGGCATATGCAGACAACAGCCTTGTTTCTATCACTCACCCTGCACTTGGACAGAAGTAATTCCTATTTTTCATAGAAAGGTTTTACTCTGAATTTTCCATATAGAGATAATTTTTTGTGTGAATTGCGCTGCCGAATCACCGGTGCAATTTATAAGGTCTGCAATTTTCTTTGTAGATATAGGAAGAACTCATTTGCTTCCTGCAGGGTGAGGGGACTTCACAGGAAAGTGCTGGGTCTTTCATGATTTTATGTTTTGTATCGAAGAAACATAACCTTGTGCCAGCTGCTGTATTGGTCTCCCAAAATTATTTTTTTATGTGTTTTTCAGCCATGTCATAACATACATAAGCACAGTACAAGTAGCATTAAATTAACATGTGAAAGGAGAAAGAAGCTAAGTAGTTATATTGATCATCTGTAGCATTAAATGCTAAAAAAATTAAAAGCTTTCCAGTGCTTTTGATTAGCTGCATGCATCCTGCTCGTATTTGTGTCCTTTGTTAGGCAGTGGAGCGTATTTCTTCACACTTAGCACCTTTCTTCCATGGATTTCTTGCTGATGCTCCTCAGAATAACCCCAGTAATGTGGAATATTTCCCCTCAGTTTTACAGGAAGGCAAATTGAACCTGGGAGGTTTTACCTGATTTGCTCAAGGTCAAACAGCATTTGCTCCCAATTCCCTGCTCGAGGTACTAGATCACATCTCTATCATCAGAGCACTTCCAGGAGGGAAATCTGGGCTGGAAGCTCACGGCATCCTCTTGCCTATGCTGGGGGACAAGAGGCATCAGCCCAGCTGGGACCCTGGGGAAGATGGAAATGCAGATTCATCCCTCCCATGCAATTCCCTGTGGTGGAGGAAGAGGCACTTTGCTCATGGCCAGAAGCTCCCAAAAGTGGGAGGACTCATGGTTTCAGAAAGAACAGCTCTGTTAATTCTAACAAGCCGAAGGAGCTTTACTAGGCAAGAAATAGATTTTTAGACAGAATAATCAAGTTTTTTACATTCTAGATTTTAGCCAATGATAGGTTTCAGGACCAGAGAATTTGATTCCTGTTACTTTTCTTCCCATAAGCTGTTCTGCATTTCTTTGGCAGAGCTGGATGTGACTGTCTAGAAAGCATTGCCCTGAGAAATACATGAAACCTGGTCCAGCTGCAGCATTTTCCTCCACCCAGTCTGCCAGAGGTGGTTGGAAATCTCTGGTGATATAGTTTGAGGCTCAGCTTCCAATGCCAAGGGTCTAAATCATTACAGGGGAAGCTCAAGAGAGACCTGAATTTTCAAAAGCTTTTAGCACCAAATTCCCATGGAGTTCCCTCAGTTCCCTCTCTTGTGTGAACTGGAATTGGGCCTCAACCAAGGGCAGCGTTGTTTCCCTAAACTGGAGATGTATGTATTGCCTATAGAAGAAATATGCTGCAGGTAATGGCCTATGGATTCATTAAGGATTGTTTACGTTTATTTTCACACCATATTACCTTTCAGGAATGGTCGTTTCAGCCATTGTATTGACAGGAACTCCGAATAAATCTTAGGTAATATAGGGCTGATCTGCCTTACCTGGGAGACCACCTGCTCCCCTCTCGAGCAGAGGTGCTGAATCACCAGGTAGGGCTTTCTTCTCTGGAGCTGGGGACTTGGGAAGCTCCCATGGCTGCTTTTCCTGTGGAAATTAATGCTTGCCTCTATTTCTGAATAGTAGGTTATTAGAGTTCGTATGCAAATTCCCAGGATGGGAATTCGTCTCTCGTTGATAATTGATATAATAATATATATTTTTAGTGGTCCAAAGTCCTTGAGCTCGAGCCTTGTACACGTAATTTATGTTTATTTCTTACTGTTATTAACTGTAATTTAGTTGTTGGCGCCTTTCATTGCCTTAGATTGAAGGGAGTGTCTCTCCCCATTGCCCCTCCATAAACAATGCCCTTTCAGGGTTCCTTCTCCTGTATCCTTGCCCAGACATTTCCTAGCCTGTCAAATACTGTCATTTTATTCCTTACAGATCATTCTCAGTACGTCTCCTGTTGCACACACAAATAAGGAACAAATGCAATCAGGATGCATCATCGTTTAGCATAACAAATAAAAGCCGATCTGTGCAGATTTGCCTTAAAGTGTCTCTTAATATGTATTGTCAAAATGTCTGAAGATGTCTCTTGCTCATAAGCGTTTAATTATTTGTGACAATTAAACTAATATTCAGAGCGGGGGAAAAAAAATAGGGTATTAAATATTTTCTCTCGTCAAAAGCTAACAAAACATCACCTGACAGAGCAAACTCCTTAAATTTTGTGTTTCAAGTGGACGGTAAAAAGGAAAAAGCACCAGAACAAAATTACAGAGCCTGGATTTTGCAGAGAATTTGAGGAAACTGTATTTTTAAAACTAGACCAAAATTTAAGGGCACATCATTAAAGCATATGTCAGTAATGAGCAGCTGAATACTTGATGATTAAAAAAGAGTTTCTATCAATTTTTAAGTCTGTGCTGAAATTTATGGCCAAGGGCTGCTCTGACTGAATCAGGGACTCAGACCTGGGATTTTTAGCCTCTCCTGGCTGTTGTTTTACTCGTGCATGAGAAAAAACAGCTCAAATATGTTAAGACAAGTCATCGGCCTTTTCGGTGTTGGGAATTAAAGATGTGTTGTTTTGTTTTGTTTTTTTTAATCTGATGATCTCTTTCTCCATCTGGGGCATCTTCACCTGCCTGGCAGGCCTTGAATGTGGTAAAAGTTCAGATGTGTGATTAAAAAAAGGGGGGGAAAGTAGGGAAAATCTTGAAAAAAACAGAAAACCATCAGGGTCCCTGAGAGCAGTGTTGTGTGGATGTGGAAGCGCTGGATAGCCCAGGGCACAGCAGCAATACCTTCTGCATTATGGGCTCAACAGTTCTTATAGCCCAGATTGTTTGGGGTTTCCTGTTGAGAAGTTTGATTTCTACTGGTTCTTATGTTTCCAGTTCTGAGCTGCTCCAAGTAACTATTTCCATTATTAAAATCTGTGTTTTCTTTCTTAAAACGTTCTTCCTGTAATTTAGGGTAGGATGTTATTTGGCAAAAAATTAGAAGACGTTCATCAGGGTTTATTTCAAAGCTGTGGGACCAGTGAGCTTTCTGGCAGTGACATGAACATTTTTCAGAGATATCTTCTGCTTTCCCTGAGAAAATCCACCCAAATTTGTCTGACTTATAAAGCCTAAAAGTTGCTGTTGCCAAAGAATTTTTAGAAGGTGACACAGCATTCTCCAACATGTCATCCCCACCACGCATGCTCCGTTCTTGGTTTCTCTTCTTCAATTGCATTGCCTTAAAAAACGTTTCAGCTGGGGATAAGTAGGACAATGGCTGCAGGGGCAGCAATGGGTCCGAGCAGCCCGAGGAGAATGAAGAAAAGGTCTTTGTTTGTGTTTAGCTGGAGCCCAGGCCTTGAAGGGGAGAAAGAAGGGAAATTTAGGGAGCAGAACGTGGACAAGGAGGTGCAGAGAGCATCAAATTCTCAACTATCCACAGAAAAATGGGGTAAACTTGCGTGCGTGACTTCATTGCCAGCTCCTCATGGAGCGCCATTCTGAGCACCAGAGCGTGCCCAGCAGCTCTTGCCTGGATCAGGGCCGGCTGGGAACCAGCGTGGCTCTGCTCGTGTGAGTGCCAGCTGCCTTTCCCAAAGCCTGCACGCACCCACGGCTCTGTGGGGATGGATGTGAGCAGGAAATCCCCCCGGCCCAGCCGGGAACGGGCCCCACCGGGCCGCGCCGGCGGAGCAGCGCCAGGCCTGAGGCGCCGCCACGGCTCGCTGGGCCCGGCACGCGTGAGGCGGGAACTTCTGTGGGGAAAAAGTGAAAAAATCCCCTTAAAATTCACCAGAGCTGCACCCCCCATGCCAGCTGAATGGCAGAGATGAGGTCCCGTCCACAGGCACAGCGTAGGCAGCTCAGGAAAGGTGCAAAACCCAATGGAAAGGAGGAAAATTCCGACCCCCGGCACGGGGACCAGGAGAGGATGGTGCCAGCGAGGCACAGGGCTGCCCTCGGATGGCAGAGCCAACAGGAGAGTGGAAGAGCTCAGGCAGCGCACAGAGAGATTGGTGACCCCACACAGAACACGTGGCAGCGGAATATTTGGTATATTTGGGTAATTTGGTGTATTTGGGAGGTGTCAATGTGTGGGACAGGGGGGCCGGTCAGTGGCGGGGCCGGGCCTGGCATGGCTGGGGTGGATCGGTCCCAGTGGAGTGTGGGCACTGTGGGCAATGAAGAAGCCTTGGTGCAAAAGCAGCTCCGAGACAAGACAAAGAATCCTGCCAGGAGTTTCAACCACAGATATCTGCTCAGATAAAAAGGGCCTGTTAGTCTGAGAGCTCCTCTCTTGCCACAACGTGCCCATGGCAGAGGCCTGGTCCCTGGGTCGCTGTGTGGGTCCCTGCCCCGGGACCCTGGGGCTCTGACTTTGGTTTTACTTGAAGCCAGGGGTTTATTTTATTTTATTTTATTTCGTTTGCTGCCCCATGGGAGTTTTTTCCTATAAATCTGATCTTCCTATCTGAAAGTCAGTGACAAAGCTTGGATCAGGCTCAGAAGAGCAGGTTGCCTTCAGGTTACTGTACTGGTTTGTGTCACCTCCAGCATTTATACATTAAATAACTAAAATCCTGAGAATATTAATCTAGAAAACAGTCATCCTTGCATTACTCTTTTGCTGTTTCAGTGAACTTATTAAAGATTTTACAAACTTGTGATTTGGGTTAAACAAATGTAAATCATGTGGAGAAAGAGTTGCAGGAAGGCAGAGGAATGTTATGATGCCATCAACATCTGGGTTTCCATTTATTTGGATTAGGGACATTTTACCTTAATCATTCCCAAACATGTCTGCTAAAATCCCTTCTTTCATTTTTTATCACCTACGAGGTACAGAAAGGCAGAGTTTCAATTTGTGTGTGTGTGTGTTAGGGTAAAAGTGCTGAAATTTGTTGTTGCAGTGAGTCTACCAACAGTCTCATTTTTATATTAGTCCTCCCTCTTTATAATTGTTTGGAAATGTTTTGATTCAGTTAAAATGCACTATTTCCAATATACAAAGTATGAGCAGGGGAGCAGGGGAGTGATTATGGGTTTCTCCAAGGAAATAAGCATCTCTTAGCCATCATCCTGTGACTGGGAACCTTCTAATGCATGACATCTCTGTAATGTAACCTAATAATATTTTTTTTTAACAGTGATGTAATGGGGAGAGTGACCTGGACTTTGTAAAAGTTCCCCTACTTACTACAGATTCCCAAGGGCAATGTAACATTCTAGACAGCATTTTATATGCCCTGATTAAAATGTAACATATTTTTGCATTTCCTGTGCAGTGACCTGTTAGTGCTCATAGACAGAACACTTAAAGAACAGTTACAAGGAGACATTTCCAAATGTGCCTAATATGGGCGAGTTTTTATAACATTCTTATTTCATTTGAAATTGCAGCTACAGCAGGAACCATTCAGACGGTGCATTGATTTAACTTTTTAATCCACTGTTTTGCTACGTCAAGTAAAATAAATGTTTGTTTTTAGCTCCCTTTTTTTGCATTGCTAAAACTCATAACTACTTGCTTTAAGCTTGGGATTCTAAAGGGAGCTACATTATCTGAGATTTAAAACTTGCTTTTTGTAGCTGCTTTCTCACAACTCCCCCAAGGAAAAAAAAATACAAAAGTACAACTTTAGCAGAAAGGGCTTTTATATCTCTATCAATTATAGAAACACCAGCTGCAGTAGATTACAAATGTGTTTGGCTGATTGTGATGTTGTGTGGGGAAAGCTGTCACAAGGAGCTGGGTTCTGTTCTCCCGGCAGCTCCGGGACGTGGCTCAGCTCCCCGGGCTCAGCGGCGCTTCTGTCAGAGCTGGGGCGTGCAGGAGCAGGAGCAGGAGCCTGCCCATCGATTGCCAGGCTGCCACATCCTGGGCTGGAGCACACGTCCTGGTGCTGGGAGAAGAGATGGAATGTGGGCACAAGTGTGAGATGTGTGCCACTGTGTGCATGTGCTGCTCTGAGAGCTGGGGCACAACCACACGGAGACAGCGCTGGGACAGCAGCCTCTGGGGACAATCACTCCACTCAGTGTTCTTCTTTATTTCTTATATTCAAGATATTTACTTTTGCTTTCTTGAAGAACAAAGTTGGGGAACAAAACAAACCACAGAACAAAAATTGTTTGGCCAGCCCATAAAGGTAAAGTAGCTGCAAGTCATGGATAAAAGAATTATGGTATCAAGACAGCAGTGCAAGATGGGCAGTTTAGGATATTTGGTGCTGTTGAGCTCAGGAGAAAATTAATGTCTCAGTGTGTGTGCAGGTCATTATCACTCCACTAAAACCTGGCTACAACGGTAGCAGCCCAAGGGCCTTTGGTTGGTTGTGCCTTGCTTACTGTGTCATTTATCTTCTTGTGCTTTGGGTCACTCTGGGAGGACGTGGTTGGGCCCTGGTTTATTTTAACAAAGAGAATCTGACATAGGAAAGTTCTGTGTATACTTTACAGTGAAAATGCAATTTTCTGTTTTCATTTAATCCCAGGAATGTTGGCATTTTCCGGGCTGTCAAACAAATGAGTGCACTGGAGGACAGTTAGATGTGTCTGTCTAGTT